>JAVTVY010014786.1:0-65245 GCA_036873755.1 Hanleya hanleyi | reverse complement strand
ACTTTACTGATCCGTACAGGGTCCCCGACCTTGTACACCGCCTTCATCGTTCGCTGCGATGGCCTGGGGTACAAGACACGACGAACTTGGGCTTCATTGCGTTGGGTCACGGTAATGGGAGCTCTCTCTATACTCCGATGATAGGCTCGATTGTAACCCCTCACCAGTTTCGGGAGAACATCGATGTACCGCCTTGTATTCTTGTAGGTGAAATATTTATACATGCGGCTTTTGAATGTCCTGTTGAACCTCTCCACCACGGAAGCCTTGGTCTCGTTGTACGTATGGAAGAAAAACACCTTCTGTTTGTTGAGAAAGGCTTGGAACGGTCTGTTGAGGAATTCCGTGCCTTCGTCGGTTTGCAAATACAAAGGTTTGCGCCCGGTCTTGAAGATGTTTTTGAACGCCGCTATGAGATTTGCCCCCGTTTTCGTCCGGATGGGTACCACCCACGCATACTTGGATAGGATATCGATGCACGTCAAGATATACCGATTCTCATCGTTGTGTTTTGGCAAAGGCGCTCATATCCACCAAATCCGCTTGCCACTGGGCATCTATTCCTCCCACGATGACCCGGTTCCGTAGAAAATGGCGACGGACAGATCGATGTAAGGTATAGGTGTCTTGTCTTCTTAACCAATCTCGGACTTGGGCACGTTGTACCCCTGGGGTTTGGCCGCTCGAGAGAGAGCCGACAATGCACTATAGGCTGCCGGACTGTCGGGACTGTAGTATAAGTTATCCAACACCTTCTCCCAGCGCTTCATGGTGACAAAATGATGATGGACCCTGGCCCTATCGTTTATTTATAACGGGTATATCTTGGGCCTGAGTTTCTTTCTGATTTTCTTCGTGGACTTCCACAGTGGCCATGGTCAATGACCAGTCCAACTCGTCTGATGACCGCTTGATAAGCACTTCATCCACATCCACCACGGCATCTTCCAATGCAGACCATAGATCAGGTGAAGGGTAAAATGCACTGTACCTCCATCTAGCCGAGCCAATTGAGCAAAGAAAGGGCCGCGTCGGATGTACACATCGTGACACAAGTGGATGAGGTCGCCGTCCAGTTCACCAGACAACACCCGTTTGAATTTGGTCCAGCCCTCCCGGGACAGACGAATGTGGGCCGGGCGCGGTTGTGTAGGGTCCGTGTCTCCCACCACCTCCTCCATGATATCGACCTTATCCGCATACACGTGCAGGAAACCTCGGGGGTCAAGCTGAAATACGCCAGTACTATATGCTCCGTCATGGTCAGTACGTGAATGGTACCAGATTTCACTGTCTCTCGTATTTATAGGAGAACCCCGTGAGATCAAAGGATCAGGTGGTCATGTCATTGGGCTGACTGAGTCTAGCGGGGTAATCAATGGCATCGTCGTCGGGTTCATGTAGTTGTTCATGGGGTTCAGCCATTGGCCCCGCGGCTTCATCACGGATTTTTTCTTCTTCTTCATCGTTCTGGCCCGTCATGTGTGTGTGGGTGGCTTCATCAGGTGACACTGTCATTCCAGCCTCTGCGCATTCTATACATATAGTATTTTCTCCATCCGCTTTTTTTTCATTAGGTTCATCTAGTGTGTGTTCGATAGCATGAGCCCATGCCAATTGGTGGGGTGATCGATCGTCGGGTATAAATAACTGGTCCACCAGAGGGCCTATTTTCTCCAAGGCTGACCACAGAGAGGGAGTTAGGAGGAAACTTCGAGCCGGCTCTTGGTAGCGTCCTACCCGTGGGTAGAGCGCAGTATGGTAGACGTAGTTGGCCTTGTCCAGGTGGATCAGGTGTCCGTCTAACTCTCCGCTCAACACCCGTTTAAACTTAGTCCAGCCATCACGCTCTAGTGTCACCCTATCCGATAGAGTGTCAGCGTGCTCAAAGCAAATATTTCCACAATCTTCGACCAGGGTCACTTTAGCATCATACACGTATAACTTCACATTGGGTGTAAGCGTCAGGATGGCTTGGAGTGATGACATGCTTCCTTTCAATGTCGAACGGAGAATGATACCCACTCTGTCTCTTCCCCTCGTATTTATAGGGCCTATTCTGTGAGAGGCGGGTCGTGTGCAGAGAATACTTTATCGACCACAGGAACTATTTGTTGCAAAGCCGTCTGTTAATCACTGTAGACGTCTCCTTTTTTCCCGACCGCCGCATCACGGACTTTCCCCTTCGTTCGCTTCCGTCACAAGTGTGTCGATCTCTTCCCGGGGTGACACTGACCCTCTAGCCGCTGTGCATTCTTTACATATAGGCCTTTTTTCCCGGCTGTAGTATCTGGTTTACAGAAACAAAATTCTGCCTTATGTAGTCTTTCATGCGGTTCAGCGAACGCGTCTTCTATAGCACGAACCCACGCTAATTGCTCAGGTGATCGATCGTCCGGTGACAATAACTGGGCTACAATAGGCATTATTTTCTTCAAGGCTTCCCACACAGAAGGAGTTAGGCTGATACTGCGCGATGGCTCTTTGTACCGGCCTAGACGTATGCGAAGGGATGGTAGGGTATAGACGTACATGGCATTATCCAGGTGGATGAGCTCTCCGTCCAATTCTCCGCTCAACACGCGTTTAAATTTATTCCACCCATCACGCTCTAGTGTCACCGGATTCCATAGCATTTCAGCGGGTGTCCAGTAAATAGCTAGATCGTCTTTCGCCAGTTTGACTTTATCTGCATACACGTATAACCGCACACTAGGTGTAAGAGGCAAGATGGCTCGTAGTGGTAGCGACATGCTTGCTCTCAATGTCCAACGGTAAATGATACACACTCTGTCTCATCCCCTCGTATTTATAGTGTCAATACCACAGCGCCAGGGTGAATAGGGCACAGACTAGTATGAGGCCAACCAGCCGGCGCTGGTTCCGGCGTGAGCGCTCCTGGTCCATAGCGCGAGCATCAAGGATGGCTGTCATAGTCCAGTAGTGGTCAGTGATGGCACGCCTGTCCATCGAGTGCACCCTGTGGAGGACCGCTTCTGTGAACTCGTTCAGGATCTGGCGTCGTCCCTCGTTGTCGTCGCCATCTGCAAACATGGACCGGACCACTGCTCGGTAACCCGGGAATGAATTCACCACGGTGGCATACTGTAAAATGCGAGTCGCATGGGGCTGGATCTCCGCCATGGCTCTGTAGAAGTGAAGGTGTGGGATCCAGAGGGACATGTTTTATAGACCAGATGTAGCTCTACGGGTGTAGTCCGTGATACGTACTATTCTGATGGGTTAGTCCAAAAAAGGGAGCAACAACAACAACAACAACAACACAGATTACAGATCAATCCTCTTATTATGCGTGAACAACATAGAAATGCATGTACTGACCTGTCTGTGGGAGGTTTCCCACAATGGCGTTCACCTTCGCGTCTTTTCGTGTACGTCCGTGTCTTTTCGTTAAAGTCCGTGTATCTTCGGTAAAGTCCGTAGGCATTGGGCAAGGAAGCTTTTTCCCGAGACCGAATCACCGCCAGACATGACTGCATCACCGCGGATGAATACATTCTTGCACTCACTCACACCACAGGTCGAGTGAGGTATCAAATTGAAGCATAGGTGAAGGAGCATTTAATGGACTGGGTGTGGGGTTGACATATCGATAAAAAATGGATATGACCTTGAACTGATCACGTGACCTCCCCGTGAGGGAAAAACCCCAGAACCAAGTCAGTACATGCATCCCATAGTCCCAGGTCACGCGGAAAAACCCCAGAACCAAGTCAGTACATGCATCCCATAGTCCCAGGTCACGCCCGATTCACGCAGACCGGAAGTGACGTCATACACCTGCGCACAACCGGGATGGAAAAACCCCAGAACCAAGTCAGTACATGCAACCACACACGACACAAAAAACGGCCGCCATCTTGGACCCATCCATCTTGGTCCCACCTCCTACCACACACGACACAAAAACCGGCCGCCATCTTGGTCCCACCATGCACTGACTGACACCACCAGACGACACAAAAACTGGCCGCCATTTTGAACCCACACCATAAAGGACACAAAAACGGGCCGCCATCTTGGTCCCACCACGGTCGCCCCAACATTGTAGCGATCGGGTTGCAACATTGTTGCAATTCTATAAAGGACACAAAAACTGGCCGCCATTTTGAACCCACCATGCACTGACTGACACCACCTCCTACCACACACGACACAAAAACTGGCCGCCATTTTGAACCCACACCATAAAGGACACAAAAACGGGCCGACGACACTAAAACTGGCCGCCATTTTGAACCCACCATGCACTGACTGACACCACCACACGACACAAAAACTGGCCGCCATTTTGAACCCACACCATAAAGGACACAAAAACGGGCCGACGACACTAAAACTGGCCGCCATTTTGAACCCACCATGCACTGACTGACACCACCACACGACACAAAAACTGGCCGCCATTTTGAACCCACACCAAAAAGGACACAAAAACTGGCCGCCATTTTGAACCCACCATGCACTGACTGACACCACCACACGACACAAAAACTGGCCGCCATTTTGAACCCACCTCCCACCACACACAGACCACGCCTCCCACCCCCCACCAGCCAATCACAAACACGCTTACATACCACCAATTGTGACGTCAGAGTTACATCCGGGTGAAATTTACTTCCATTTACGTTTCAATTTGTAATATTTGAGGGTTCCCGATTGCGATTTAACATGGACCAACATATGGCGTATTTTCCCGGTGCCCAAAAAAATTACGCCTTAATGCGGGCTACCTACTACTTACATGTTGGTCAAATCAATGCGCACTCTCATGAAAGTGCAATAATAACAATGTGAGACAGACGATACAATTTTTCGTTATAAATTATTTGTGCTTATATCGATACAGTGGAGAACGCCCGATATGCCAGCATACAGTGACCAGTAGCCAAGTTGACATGGCTTCGTTCGTTCCTTTACTACACCATGATGCTCTCAATGAACTTACATGTACACTTCGGGATCACACGGCTCCGTGGATCGTTCGGCTCTATCCGGCAATAAAACAACCCTTCCCAGCTCTCTATCCATTTGTTTTATCGAGTTCGGCAAAGACTTTGATTGCTCATCCGGATGAGCGCTTCACGGCAATCAAACTCTTGTTTTATTGCCGGATAGAGCCGAACGACACACGGAGCCGTGTGATCCCGAAGTGTGCATGTAAGTTCATTGAGAGGCATCATGGCGTAGTAAAGGAACGAACGAAGCCATGTCAACTTGGCTAAGTGGCCAGTGGCTGCTTATCGTTGTGTACTACAGTTTTACTATACTTAATATCTGGAAAAGTAAACGTTCGACCATCCCTTGTGAATATTTCTAACTATAATATGACAAATTTGTATTAATGTAAGCATCACTATGTTCATATATAATACTTAATTACATTATATTCGCCTCAGCTTTCCCAGTTTATTCAGATATTCAGATAAACCCGACACCCTCCCCTTTGTATTAATACTACCCTAACATTTACTGCCGAGATGTGAATTCAGTGATATGCGAACATATATTGGGCGCTCCCCAATGCCATTAGTTTCTAGCTCTGATTTGACAATCACATGAGCTGGTCGAACATAGTTCAACGTTCAACTGCTTTTCATCGTTCAATTGATACAAAATGAAGCAATAAGGAGGGAGAGCAATTCAAAATGAACGATGAGAAACTGACAATTTTAAAAGAACATCAGTGTGATATTTGTCTTACATAGCCCAAATTAAAAAAAAATCAATCCAGTTAAATTGTCTTCCAAAAGATTTTTTGTCGAAACTGATTTTTTAGGTACCGGTACAGCGAAGAATTAGTAAGGACTGAACCGCGTTGGACCGTACTGCTTCCTGCCATTTCACCATATAAGCATGTGAATAATTTTCATCACAACACAACAACTATAGTACTAGTACATTAATTGTAGGGTAACAACAGCTACAAATCTGCCAGCAGTAATGCAAACCATTGTGATTTCGGGTGCTCTGCAGAGGGATTCTACTGATAACAGTCACTAATGTGTCAGATAGCCTATAGTATTGGACCCTTCTACGGAGGGCCAATGTTAGGCTGATGCAGCAACAACAACATTTCTCCAATTTGACGCCAGATTTTGAAATTGATAACGAGGCCGCGCTATGTCATCGGTCAGCTGAGACAGTCACGTGGTTGTGTGTGAAGATTGGGGTGGCGCCTATAAATAGTGATCCAATGAGAATGTTCGTCTTAGTTTAAAATGGCGGGGTCGCATGACCAATCTCTGAAGGGGAGACGGCTGGAACAATACGCAGACACTGTCTGTTAATATCTTGATTTAACAGAGAGTCGTACAGTCAGATTTAATCCAAGTCCTAATCATCTGGGATCTGTTCTGCTGAAGTTGCTAACATCGTCGCAGATTGCAAAGGCCGGGATCTACATTCCTCTGCAAGCTTCCGGTACGCTTCTCCCCCGATAGTACAGATTTTCTTCATATAGTCCAGTCGATCGTTTACCTTCTCAAATCATGTTGGGAGGCAGCCAATTGGATCAGCTAGCAATTTAGATCTTATTTCCATCATTTTGACTTTGTTTATAAGACGGTCAGATACGTTACCAAGTAGATTGATGGTTGGTACAAAATAGTTTGGTAAATGGCCATTGTCCAGGCTACGGAACAGTCTGCGTAGTAGAAGGTGCAGGTTGATACGGATATTCTGCTCTGTCCAATTTTCTGGATCTACCTCCTCACAAAGCCAGAACATGGTGGATTTAGCCAGGTATGAGGGCATCGTGTTCCCATCAACTTCGGTTTTGAAGTGAGTGTAGAATAATATCTTGAACAGGTAGTACGTGAATCTCATCTCCGTGGATTGTTCTTGAAGGATACGTTTCTCAGCAAGAAATGTCAATCGCCACTCGCCACTTTGTTCCATTTCTATCGAGGGCTTGGCGACCAGATGGACTTTGTTTTCATCGATGATCTCCTTGACAACTGATTTTGGTGGCCATTCTCTCTTCCGATATTCCCAGTCGTTTGCCTCTGATGGCCAAAATGACAAGCGAGCTCCAACTACAATATCACATGACATTGTAGCCACGTGTTTTCCGTCTGCCAATATTGTCATAATCTGGGTTGCAGCTGGCCCATTGAATTCGGTTTTCATATCGCATGTTATGCGATTTTCTTCAACTTCACAAACCATTGCCATAATCTTTGTTACTTGCTGTTTTCCATCATCCAACCCAACCACTTCATCGACCAGTCGTTTTATAGACATACCCAAGATGTATCCGTGACTTACAAGTCCCATATTCAGAAAGGTCCGTATGAGAGAAGCGGTCCTAGAATTTGTCAAGAAAAACTTCGCAGCACCGATTAGGTAGTCTGAGAATCGTCCGTCATTCCTCACTAAGTAAAACCCCGGTTTGTGATCTAGAGCAATAGTTGCTTCTTGTGAAAGATTGGCAATCTCGACGAGGAAATCTCCCTCCAAAGTTGACTCTTCTTCAGAAAACATGCGAGCAGAGAGAGCGCCATCTGACCAGCTGCCCATCATGTAGTGGGTCTTGTTCACTTCATCTTCCATGTATTGAGCCCCGTTCAGGTTGATAATGAACTGTTTCCAATGAGTAAAAGCTTCATCAAGGGTTGTTCTTATCTCATTTTCCTTGGAATAGATCCGCTTTGCTTTTTTTATTGTATCCATCTTTGGGTTACACAGTACACAGTTCACTGTCTGTGTTCATGGATATCTTACGCTCAGATCCACGGCGGTTTAGAAGTCCGGATATATATAGTTCCCCACTAACCGTTGTACGCTCGATTTCCCGTAGAAACTACTTCCGTGTAGCGAGACAAAGGAGGGTTGTTTTTTTATGACAACGAACAATGGAACCATGCAACTCATATCTGGGTTTTACCGTAAGGTGTATTTTTGTCAGCGATTTGTTTCAACTTGTAGCATCTATTGTATGAGAAATTATCGTTATATGGTGTTTACCGCTGACATCTGATCGTGACTCTTCAGCGATAAACTACGCAACGCGAGACAATTAAAAAAATATAGCGCATCGCCCCATCGCACCTGTGACCATATTCCTACGAAGTAGGCTACAGATCGCAAATTGTCCGGTAATGAGTGAGTGAGTCAGTCCATCCGAATCCTTTCGTCGGCAAAATAAGGAGAACCGTTGACATTAGAACCTTGATTTTTGGCATGAACATGCATTAGGGCATTGTTACCAGCAAGTTCTGATCTGAAATAATTCTGATTTAAATTAGATTGATAATTAACACTTCAGTATATTGTTATACATGTAGCTATATGTGGACTATAGCCTTTAACGTGTATCAGCTTCAAATTCAGGTCAAATTACCCAGAGCTAAAAATACCCTATCCCACTGTATGTCTTTGTACCGGTTATGCTCAGGAGAATGACATAGAATAATTATTATCTTGTGCAGAGAAGGTGTTGGTCTGGAGTTGAATTACCGTAAACTACATAAATGCTACCTTTCTACTATATAAAAATTTGTTGTATTGTTGGGAAAATAATGCGATTCAAAAAGTTGTTTTGATCCTGGACAAGGGCACTGAAAACCATTAAAGATATGTAAATGTATTTTCACACGTAAAGCTTGAAATCTACTGAACCTATATTATTCAATCTGTTTCCTTTAATTAAAAAATTGTAAAATTAAATCGGCGATCGTTATTTATTTTGGAATGAAGGCGCATTAGGCGACTGTTACCAACAAGTTCTGAGCTGACCTACTTTTGATGAACATTTCTGCTGATTTTTGATGAAAATCACTGGCGATTCTGACTTGGGCGATGCCCATCTTAATATAGGCAGGATTTCAACTGGGGGTGGGGATTTTCAAGAGTTCAGTTCACGTTCGAGTCCTAATGCCTACTGTACTTCGTAGGTCCTGTGACGTTAGTCACACTGCTCATGTTCCTACGAAGTAGGCTACAGATCGCAAATTGTCCGGTAATGAGTGAGTCCATCCGAATCCTTTCGTCGGTAAAATAAGGAGAACCGTTAACATTAGAACCTTGGTTTTTGGCATGAACGTGCATTAGGGCATTGTTACCATCAAGTTCTCATCTGAAATAATTCCGATTATAATTAGATTGATAATTAACACTTCAGTATATTAGATATACATTGTGTATGTAAACTGTATCCTATTCCACATTGGCCACACCAGGCTGGAGCCTTCAAATTCAGGTCAAATTATCCACAGCTAAAAATACCCTGTCCCATTGCACATGGCCCTGAGGTTAATCTTAAGTACTGCATATACCCTCAAACTATGGGCGGCCATGTATGTCAAAATATAATTACCAGCTCGGGTTGTACAGCTTAACTCATAACAGAAAACGTATCTAACGATATAAAGCGTCAGTATAAACGCTTATGTCATCTTTTTGTAAACAAGGATCCAAACTTTAAACGCATATTTCATCTCTCTCCAAACGATAATACAAGCGAACTCAGAACAAACAGTATATTTCAGCACGTACAACGTATCAGAGAACGAATGACCTCTTTCAGAACGTACTTTATAATCGAGGAGGCGCTCGGCAGACGGGAGACCACTCGAGCGCCTCTATCTGCTTCCCCCCCACATTTTGAGGGGGTGGCTGTCGTTTGCATGAGCGACTCATAGTAAGGAGTCTCACAAGATGAGAATGGCAAGTCCATGTAAACATTTTTGTCTGATATCTGAAGTTCAAAACTTTTGGTACCCTTTAACCTAGGGGCAAAAAATAACCACATTCATTTTGAGGTCACGACCTGAAATAGCGGAAGTCGAAATAGCGGCCCAGTTTCACGTCATATATCTTTCTACCATTCGGAATGACCCGATTATTTCCGGAAATAATTTCCGAAGGAACGTTGTTCGCTGTGAAACAGCTCGTTCGTTCTGAGTTATACTCTTCCTTTTCAAATAGGTCACACTCTGTGTCGGACTGGCTATTCGTCCAGAACTAGGCTTTTCATTCTGAGTTTGTATTCGAACATCGTACCGTTTGTTTTCGGTTTGAGTATATGTTCAAAGTTAATGTTTTTTTATTTGCAGGAATATAAAATGCGTTTAAGATTACAGTGGGCATTGTAAGATATGCTGTCTTTTCTGAGTTTGGCTTTAGGTTTTGTAATTGCTAATTTTGACATAAATGGCTGCCCATATCAAACAATCAGCGCTGTTTCCATAACGAAGCTGAGGTGGTTTAACGTTTATCAATGAAGAAAATCACCGATCAATCGCCATAGAATATAATGTGAAACAAGAAGACCGGAATAGTACATTCATCAGATTGCCGATGCCCAAAATGTGTTGTCTCATATATCTAGATGACAACGTGATGTAGAGACGCTATTTATTCCTCTTTGTACCGGTTATGCTCAGGAGAATGACATAGAATCTTGTGCTTAGAAGGTGTTGGTCTGGAGTTGAATTACCGTAAACTACATAAATGCTACCTTTCTACTATAGTACTATAAATAAAAATCTGTTGTATTGTTGGGAAAATAATGTGATTCAAAAAGTTGTTTTGATCCTGTACAAGGGCACTGAAAACCATTAAACAGATGTAAATGTATTTTCACACGTGAAGCTTGAAATCCACTGAACCTATATTATTCAATCTGTTTCCTTTAATTAACAAATTGTAAAATTAAATCGGCGATCGTTATTTATTTGTACCAGGGCCGAATCACTAAATGACCAGAACATTCACCAATATACTTTCATTTTTTGTGGCACGAACACATCGATGTAAATATATAAATACCCAGAATATAATCTTGCTCAATCTCACAAAAGGCATGTTATGAAGAGAACCTGTGGATGTTATGGAAGGTTGTACATGTACCATATTATGATGAAACGTACCGTAGGGGAGGGTCACATCATATCTCAATGAAAATACGATCGAGTCCTAATGCCTACTGTACTTCGTAGGTCCTGTGACGTTAGTCACACTGCTCATGTTTTCATTGCCTGTGTGAAATTAACACGTTATTTTGTCTTTGTAACCACGTCGATCGGCGTGGCTTGCCCATAAACTGTTAGAACGAATTTAATACTTGAAGTAAAGTAGCAGGAACAGGAGGCGTGTTTATGCTTCTAAAATGGAGTTTGACGATTTTGAACTTTCGTAATTGGTGAACGATTTTGGAGAACGATGTGTTCATCAGGGTGAACCCACACGATACGCCACCGGCCGTAGTCTAAACAGCTGGTCATATGTTTGAAGATATCACGGACTATGACACTTGTTTTGACCCGTCCACCAGTTTAGACCGTCGGCCTGCGGCCAAGATTCTAAACTGTTGGACTCTTGCCAACTGGTGTTTATCTAGTAAATTTGAAACCACTTCCTCGGTCTTTATTTCTTAATTCTTCTTTGTCATCACAATCCATATCGGGCCTGAACTGTACTTATTCCTACGAAGTAGGCTACAGATCGCAAATTTTGTCCGGTAATGAGTGAGTCAGTGAGGCAGTCAGTCCATCTCATCCTTTCGTCGGCAAAATAAGGAGAACCGTTGACATTAGAACCTTGATTTTTGGCATGAACGTGCATTAGGGCATTGTTACCAGCAAGTTCTGAGCTGATGAAAATTTGATTTATAATTATTTTTTTTTATTATTTATTGATGGCTCAGCGAGTGCACTGTCATGCCCATCGGGAACCCTTGGCTGTATGTTTCACTGTTCCTACGAAGTAGGCTACAGATCGCAAATTGTCCGGTAATGAGTGAGTCAGTCCATCCGAATCCTTTCGTCGGCAAAATAAGGAGAACCGTTGACATTAGAACCTTTATTTTTGGCATGAACGTGCATTAGGGCATTGTTACCAGCAAGTTCTGATCTGAAATAATTCTGATTAAAATTAGATTTATAATTAACACTTCAGTATATTGTTATAGATATATGTAAACTGTAGCCTTTAACGTGTATCCTATTTCACATCCAAACATTTCATCACTGACCAGGCTTCAAATTCAGGTCAAATTACCCACTGATGGTGAAGTATCCTACATCAACCAATTAAGTCAGTCTGGTGCAATAACCCAGCAGAAGAAAGAAAGATGTGGTATCATCCTTCAGATTAGTCTGTGTGAGCAACAATGATAAAAGTTTACTGAGGGTAAAACAAACCCATGACGACTGTTTAAAGGGTCTTAATTTATTTTCTTTGGGTAGAATTTAACTAGATAAAGTAACTTTGATCATCATGCCAAGAAAACTGTGGTCCGTTTTGCTCCGGCGTTTTATCGCGTATAACGAGTATCAGTTTCCAAGAGGGAAATACTTTGGAGGGAAATACAATTTTGATAGCAGAAATATGACCCCGCCATTTGCTGTTTAGATGGACCCTTTTCAATGCAGTATTTCTTGGCATGGATGTGAAAATATGAGGACATACTTTGGGGTTTTTTTTGTACCTCTTGAATATTGACTATATATCACACTTGGATATAATTTGAACAAAAAATTACATGTGTAAACAAAATATGTCTAAATTTCTCTTGTCATTTCAAATCTTGATCCATTTTGATTCCTTGATTAGGGGATACAGAATCACTGCCACGGAGTGTGCTGATGTGTCACAGCAATGCAATTCCGATTCACACAACGAAACTGAGGTGGTTTAAGGTTTATCAATGAAGAAAATCACCGATCAACCGCCATAGAATATAATGTGAAACAAGAAAACCGGAATAGTACATTCATCAGATTGCCGATACCCAAAATGTGTTGTCTCATATATCTAGATAACAACGTGATGTAGAGACGCTATTTATTCGTCTTGTACCGGTTATGCTCAGGAGAATGACATAGAATCATTATTATCTTGTGCAGAGAAGGTGTTGGTCTTGAGCTGAATTACCGTAAACTACATAAATGCTACCTTTCTACTATAGTACTATATATAAAAATTTGTTGTATTGTTGGGAAAATAATGTGATTCAAAAAGTTGTTTTGATCCTGTACAAGGGCACTGAAAACCATTAAAGAGATGTAAATGTATTTTCACACGCAAAGCTTGAAATCTACTGAACCTATATTATTCAATCTGTTTCCTTTAATTAAAAAATTGTAAAATTAAATCGGCGATCGTTATTTATTTTGGAATGAAGGCGCATTAGGAGACTGTTACCAACAAGTTCTTGAGCTGACCTACTTTTTACAAAAACTTCGGTGATTTTTGATGAAAATGATTCTATGATCTTGACTTACAGCCCTGTCTCAACATAGAGGCATGACTGGGTCCTGCAGTGGGACTTGGCATTCAGTCTGCGTTCGAGTCCTGCCCGCCTACTGCACTTGCAGGTCCGTGACGGCGTTGGGTCATTAACGCCATATATCTCCTACGAAGTAGGCTACAGATCGCAAATCGTCCGTAATGAGTGAGTGAGTCAGTCCATCCGAATCCTTTCGTCGGCAAAATAAGGAGAACCGTTGACATTAGAACCTTGATTTTTGGCATGAACGTGCATTCGGGCATTGTTACCAGCAAGTTCTGATCTGAAATAATTCTGATTAAAATTAGATTTATAATTAACACTTCAGTATATTGTTATATATATGTAAGCTGTAGCCTGTAACGTGCAGGCTATCCTGTTTCACATCCAAACTATGTATGTCATCATTGCCAAGAAAACTGTGGTCCGTTTTGCTCCAGCGTTTTATCGCATTTAATGAGTAGGCCTATCAGTTACACTCCGGCTAAAAATACCCTACTGCATATACCCTCAAATTCAAATTCAGCGCTGTTTGCACAACGAAGCTGAGGTGGTTTAACGTTATCATAAAGAAAATCAACGATCAACTGCCATAGAATATAATGTGAAACAAGGAAACCGGAATAGTACATTCATCAGATTGCCGATACCCAAAATGTGTTGTCTCATATATCTAAATAACAACGTGATGTAGAGACGCTATTTATTCGTCTTTGTACCGGTTATGCTCGGGAAAATCACATAGAATCATTATTATCTTGTGCATAAAAGGTGTTGGTCTCGAGTTGAATTACCGTAAACTACATAAATGCTACCTTTCTATACTATAGTACTATATATAAAAAATTGGTGTATTGTTGGGAAAATAATGTGATTTAAAAAGTTGTTTTGATCCTGGACAAGGGCACTAAAAACCACTAAAGAGATGTAGATGTATTTTCACACGTAAAGCTTGAAATCTAGTGAACTTATATTATTCAATCTGTTTCCTTAAAAAAAAATGTAAAACTAAATCGGTGATCGTTATTTATTTTGGAACGAAGGCGCATTAGGAGACTGTTACCAACAAGTTCTGAGCTGACCTATTTTTGATGGAAATTTCTGGTGATTTATGATGAAAATCAGTGCCCATCTTAATATAGGCAGGATTTCAACTGGGGGTGGGGATTTCCAAGAGTTCAGTTCGTGTTCGAGTCCTAATGCCTACTGTACTTCGTAGGTCCTGTGACGTTAGTCACACTGCTCATGTATAAAACAGTACAAAATCTGGTGGGATATGCCATCCGTAATTGTTTTTTCCTACGAAGTAGGCTACAGATCGCAAATTGTCCGGTAATGAGTGAGTCAGTCAGTCCATCCGAATCCTTTCGTCGGCAAAATAAGGAGAACCGTTGACATTAGAACCTTGATGTTTGGCATGAACGTGCATTAGGGCATTGTTACCAGCAAGTTCTGAGCTGATCGAATTCTGATGAAAATTTGATTTATAATTAATTTTTTATTATTTATTGATGACTCGAGTGCACTGTCATGCCCATCGGGAACCCTTTGCTGTATGCTTCACTGTGACTTTTAAGCGCCTGGGACTAACTTCGGCCGCCCAGCACTAAAGCAAAAAAGATGATGCGCCCAGCACTCGAAAATATCAGTAACTTTAATGGTACTTGCCAAAATATGTCGGCATTATACGTTTCCAGGTAGCTCCGCCATGTTTTCCCTAATAGTCCACGCCACGCTTCTCGAACATCTGCCGTAAATTGTTCGAAATATTCGGGAACCCTCGTGATCATGCTGGTCGCTGTTAGCCGGTGGTATTGCGGAAGGCTACCGAAATCCCAGAATCTCGCGTCAGGCGAGCTGTATATGCCACGATGCATGAAGGAAGCAAATCATTTGATCGGGGAATGGAGGTTGTTATTTCGTCTGCTGCGAAGTTTTACCGAGCCACGAATATCACTTCGTATGTATTTTATAAATCATTGTCATGAAGCGCCAAGCAACTTTGAAAAACTTCTTCTCACAGAAGCGTCAGAGGTCCAATGAAGGTAAATCTTTTGTTGGCTTTCGGTGGTCGTTGTTGTTGTTCTAAAACGTCAGCTTCCAAAAAATATTTTAATTATATCTATATTAAAAGCACACATGCATGTGTGCGCTCGCTCGTACGTCGTAATCAGTCTATTAGATCTACATGTACTATGAGATATCTATAATATGGCTAGCTTAACAGTACACTTGAATCTAGTATTAAACTGGAGATTCCTGAGTAATCTATCTTTAGCCTAACTGACCATACATTGTAATGTTGACACACATTCCGATGGTATCCGTTTTCATTCATTTGCTGGTCTTGGAATTCCGTTGAGATTGAAGGCATATTATACTGCACGTTTTATATATCCAGCCTATACAACATTGCATAATTTCTTCAGTTCAGTCATTAGTTAAAAAATGTTCTACCTCAAAAAGAAATAAAAAATGACTGGATTTTATGAGAGAAATTACTAAATTTAAACACAACAATGACACTATTATCTGTTATTACTGAAGAGATCGATAATAAAATCATCGTTGTGTTTTAAATTCAGTAACCTATAATCAGTTGTTTATTTTTTTCGTGTGTGCTTTATTGTTCATTGATTATTATTATGTACTCTCTTCAGATGAGGTACCTTGAAGTTGAATGCCAAATAAATATATCCATGGAGAATGGCTCTCTAGTGATGCCTGATTTGATTCTTGCATTCTAACAAATCTCTGATCTTGACCTTTCTCACTTCAAATTTGTGTTTCTTTTCCAGTTTCCTGTCTTATTTGGGACTAGAAACATTTACTTCTCAACTGCTCTGACAGAGCACCATTCCCTACGCTAATTTAACAAAAAATCGCCTAATTCCGAGAGGGGGGGGGGGGTACCCCGCTCTCTCGGACTCTCCCCCCAACACCTCGTGCTGTGCTGCTGGGCTGATCAGTGTCCAGGGTAATAGAAACTGAGGGCGATAATAGTTGCTACGCTAACGACTCACCAGCGGTGACATCTGGAAAAGTTAATAGTTCCCACTATTAATTAGAGACGCTAAATAAATTCTCTCATGGTAGCACACAGGGCCCCCAAGTCATCTCTCGAGTACACACTTAAATTATATCAACTCTATTTCGTAGGTCCTGTGACGTTAGTCACACTGCCATGTATGGAATAGGAAATGCTAATTTTCCATCATTTGTTAGTGCATTGATCTACACTGCTATTATCAACTTGCCAGCCTCAATACACACAATTCAGTATATTGTTATAGATATATGTAAACTGTGGCCTTTAACGTGTATCCTATTTCACATCCAAACATTTCATCACTGACCACATCAGGCTTCAAATTCAGGTCAAATTACCCACTGATGGTGAAATATCCTACATCAACCAATTAAGTCAGCCTGGTGCAATAACCCAGCAGAAGAAAGAAAGATGTGGTATCATTCTTCAGATTAGTCTGTGTGAGCAACAATGATAAAAGTTTACTGAGGGTGAAACAAAGCCATGACGGCATGTTTAAAGGGTCTTTATTTTCTTTGGGTAGAATTTAACTAGATAAAGTAACTTTGATCATAATGGGAAAATATGAGCACATACTTTGAGGTTTTTTTTGTACCTCTTGAATATTGACTATATATCACACTGGGATATAATTTAAACAAAAAAATACATGTGTAAACAAAATATGTCTAAATTTTTCTTGTCATTTCAAATCTTGATCCATTTTGATTCCTTGATTAGGGGATACAGAATCACTGCCACGGAGTGTGTTGGTGTGTCACAGCAATGCAATTCCGATTCACACAACAAAGCTGAGGTGGTTTAATGTTTATCAATGAAGAAAATCACCGATCAACCGTCATAGAATATAATGTGAAACAAGAAAACCGGAATAGTACATTCATCAGATTGCCGATACCCAAAATGTGTTGTCTCATATATCTAGATAACAACGTGATGTAGAGACGCTATTTATTCGTCTTTGTACTGGTTATGCTCAGGAGAATGACATAGAATCATTATTATCTTGTGCAGAGAAGGTGTTGGTCTTGAGTTGAATTACCGTAAACTACATAAATACTACCTTTCTACTATAGTACTATATATAAAAATTTGTCGTATTGTTGGGAAAATAATGCGATTCAAAAAGTTGTTTTGATCCTGGACAAGGGCACTGAAAACCATTAAAGAGATGTAAATGTATTTTCACACGTAAAGCTTGAAATCTACTGAACTTTTTATTATTCAATCTGTTTCCTTTAGTTAAAAAATTGTAAAATTAAATCGGCGATCGTTATTTATTTTTGGAATGAAGGCGCATTAGGAGACTGTTATCACCAAGTTCTGAGCTGACCTACTTTTGATGAAAATTTCTGGTGATTTTTGATGAAAATGACTGGCGATTCTGACTTGGGCGGTGCCCATCTTAATATAGGCAGGATTTCAACTGGGGGTGGGGATTTCCAAGAGTTCAATTCGCGTTCGAGTCCTAATGCCTACTCTACTTCGTAGGTCCTGTGACGTTAGTCACACTGCTCATGCTAACATAAACACAACAAATTTTCAATGATTTATTGTATTTTCAATCACTATGTCAGTTTTGACATCAAAGTGATTAGGTTTCCTCCCTGACTCATGAGTATAGTATACCCAAAGTTTCGTACAAATCTATGACATAGAACTGGAGATATCGCACGGACAAGCAAGAGTAACAGACGAACAGAAGAAAGGTTGGTAGTTTTTGTACGGAACACGGCTTTTTTGCAGAATTTAACTAATCAAATTTCAGAAACGTGGTTTCACAAACATAACAGCTGGAAAGATTTATTATGTAAATGTCAGTATTGCTCTCGTATCTTTATATGTTCTCTTTTAGCTTTAAAAGTGCTAGATTTATTCAATATGGAAATTGCATACATCTTGCACTGAACGAGAACGTCTTGATCCGTTGGCGAAAAAAAGTACGAATCACGAAAGTGCTGCCATCAAACTCATGTGGATGGCGGATACACCTAGACCAACGATTCGGTCGAATGCCAGATAATCATGTCGATGACAATGGCGACAAACAGCTTTTGATTTACTCGATGCTCGGGAATAAAAAAATATATATAAAATGAAAAGTAGAAGGAAAACCGAAATCGCTGAAAAAGTGTGGGCACATGATGTTCGGGCGATAATACACAGAGTAGTTACTCTTCTGTTATAGATTGGAAGATAGATATGCTAAGCAGTAGGTAATGACTAGCACATTACACTTATTTCACCCTACCCCATTTATAAGATATCACTATACCCAGTGGCATGGACCCACACACACACTCATACACCGCTGCAGATAGCTATACCAGAAGTAGATATTACACTAACGAAATATAAGAAGGCAGACATGAATTTGGTCTACTGAGAGAAAAATACAGATCGCATCAAGCTATTTATACAGATGGTTCTAAAGATGGTGAGCGAATAGCATGTGCTACTATCTTTAGTTCCAAGACTAAAACCTGTCGACTACCAGGTGAAAGTTCGATATTCACTGCAGAAGCAAAAGCTATATTGTCGGCTTTGGAAGGTATTGAGTCCACTAAACGGAAAAAATATGTCATATTCTCAGATTCACTGTCATGCGTTCAAGCGACTGAAAGTGGAACTTCAACTCATCCCAGCATCTTGAATATTCTACAATTATATGACTGTAGATTTGATCAACCGTTGGCATCAAAGGTAATACTGCGGCTGATAGAATGGCCAAGACAACCCAGATAATGAGGTCGATCCTGTTGGAATCCCATATAGCGATTTCAGACCCTCTTTCTGTACTTATGTGAGAAAGCTGTTTCAATCTATATGGGATGCTGTGCTTCATGAGTTCAAAAAAACTGTGGACTATACTCATCTGAACAGCCAGAAACGTTTCGATCAAGCCATGATCAGGCGATGTAGAATCGGCCATACACGATTAACTCACATTTACTAAAAAGAGAGCCAGTCCCAAGGTGTATTCCATGCCACGAAGATCTCACAGTGAAACATATTCTTATCGACTGTATAGATTTTAAGATAGTAAGAGATTCTTTTTATCGAGCAGCTACTTTAGAAGATCTTTTTAGCCGGGTGAAGGAAGACTGTATCTTAGGTTATTTGGGAGAAATCGGTTTGTTGCATAAGTTTTCATGAATGTGCATGTCTTTTGGTGTATTGTGTTGATTACTTCCGGATTGCTGGGTTGATGACTTGCTTTTGTTAGAATACTCAGATTTTTTTATCGTCGTTAGATAGCTGAGATAATGCTGAACGCGACATTAAGCCTTAATTCTCTCTCTCTCCCCTTTGGATGATTACACGGATGGCTCATTTTATAGTATAGATGACCTAAATATCTATTGTAAATCTTTTCCTTGAGCGTTCCATTCGACAGTCCAGATGATTGACACATTGAAAATGATTTGCATTTCGTCTAACATTCGCTCACTGAAAAAAGCCATACAAGAGGGGGAACGGAAATGTATACGCTGACAATTCTATCCTTTTTTTGATATTAAAAGTGCGATGCCAGGGTTATAATGATGAAACAGAGCGGGGTGTGTATGGAAGAACGTGAAAGAAATTATTCCTCGGATAAAAACTTCGATTACGAAGAAATCTCATAAGAAGATACTTCCTCCTTCCCGGAATCACATTAAATATAGTATTTGGAAAAACATGATTGACAAATCTGTTATGTAGGAGAATATATGTTGAGGCGAGAAGCACCAGTATTTAATGAAGGTGTTCTGGATTAATAATCGAGTGGAAGGACCAAGGAAGATTATATCCCAGCGTTAGAGAAGAAGCTAATCGTCAAAGCATTAACATCATGTGATCAATCGGCACAAGATGATAAATGGTTATATTCAGAACTACATTTTGTAAACTTCCACTGGGCTCTAAACTGTATCAAATATATACTGATACCGAGAAAGGATCTATTCGGGAACTAGCGGATACGAGTCAGATTTCAAAACTGATGTATGAATATAATGATTGCTACGTCAATTTTACAATAACAGAAAAAAGTAACAGAAAAATGTGTGATGTCAAAGATTAACAATCAAATATTTATTCACAATACTAAAATCATATACAAATTAAGTAAGGTTAATACAACAAATAAATGTGTGAAGTATAGTTCAATGCTATACCGGTGTAGATTTTACAGTCCTTGTTGATGCGCACAAATCGCTCTTCTGTATAATGATAATCCAACACTGCTCAGTTGTTCACAATCCCAGTAAGTGCCCAATATCCGACGGTTCAATAGCGTAAACGTTAATACACATGAGTATATTATCCAGCAGTCCGTAATTACAGGCAAAGGTAACACAGTATAACACCCACATAAAAAAGCCAGTTTGAATTCTCTCCTGAGTGACTGACTGAATGCGCTATTTATACTCTATGAGGCATTCCAGATCATTCTTCCCAATCAGGAAGCTTCTAGAATACAAAGCGTTACCTCATCATCTGGCCTAGATACAATTTACAACAGTCTTCCAGAAACATCCACAATGTCTAATAATAGACTACAATACCATGACACTCCCCCTCTTAAAAAAAGAAAGTTTCAGATTTGGAACTTTCTTGACAATTCTAAACATTATTGCAAAAAAAATCTATATTACCATAACAAAAATGTTGACAAACATATGTACATTATATGCGAGACAAACAATCAGCAACCAAATTGTCCTTGCCCTTAATATGTCTGATTTCAATATTGTATTCTTGTAACATCAAACTCCATCTCAACAATCTTTGATTTTTGTTTTTCATCTTACTTATGAAAACAAGTGCATTGTGATCACTGAATACAGTAATTGGCAATGATGAGGAAGTAACATAAACATCAAAATGTTGTAAAGCCAATGTCATTGCCAAACTTTCTTTCTCAATTGTAGAATAATTTCTCTGATGTTTGTCAAATTTACGTGAAAAATAACATATTGGGTGATCTACACCATCTATACCTTCTTGTAACAAAACGGCACCAGCAGCAACATCACTAGCATCTACAGCCAGTTTAAAAGCTGAATCAAAATCTGGTGCTGAAAGAACTGGCGCGCTCTTGAGTATGTCTTTCAGGTTTTCAAAAGCTGATTCACATTCATCGGTCCACACAAAACTTGCCCTTTTTCTTAAAAGTTGAGTTAAAGGCTCAGTAATATCTGAAAAATTTTGACAAAATTTTCTGTAGTAACCAGCCATACCCAAGAAACGCATCAGTTGTCTCTTCCATGTTTGTCTTGGGAATAGCGAGATAGCACTAATCTTAGCATCTACAGGTTTTACCTGACCCTGTCCTACAACATGACCTAAGAATGTCACACGTGCATGTCAAAATTCACTTTTTCCAAGGTTGACTATCAGCTTGGCGTTCCAAACCAGAAGTCACACGGTTGATGAGACGCTGGAACGTGGCCGGACAATTTTTCATTCCAAATGGCATGACTTTGTACTGGAACAGACTCTCCGAAGTGACGAATGCTGATATCTCCTTCGCACGATCTGTCAGTGGAACTTGCCAAAATCCTTTCAGAAGATCAAACTTTGACACAAACTTGGCACTTCCCACTTTATCAATGCAATCGTCAATGCGTGGAATAGGGAATGTGTCTGTTTTGTTCGATGTGTTCACCTTTCTGTAGTCAGTACACATCCTGTAACTGCTATCTGGCTTTGGAACGAGGATACAAGGTGAACTGCAGCTACTATTACTTGGTTCAATGAAGTCATTGTCCAATAAATACTGAATCTCTTTTTTCAGATAGTTTTGTTTAATGGGATTCAAACGATATGGTTGCTGCTTCACTGGATTAGAATCCCCGACATTGACGTTATGTGAAATTTTATCAGTCCGAGTGGGGATATCGGGAAACAAATGTTCATATTGACTGAGCAGAGTTCGAAGTTCCTCCTGACGCGCTGTTTCAAGATGACACAACTTGAAATCCAAATTAAGTACAATGTCAGAGTTCTGTAATTTTGCCGCTGTCATGGGCTTTCACCATTGTCAGGGTCAGAACTAACTACACTTACAGGGTGTACAGTGCTGTTAGTGCTATCTCTGTCTATGTATAACTTTAACATATTTACATGACATAACTGTTTGTGTTTACGCCTGTCAGGAATCTGAATTACATATTTACATGACATAACTGTTTGTGTTTACGCCTGTCAGGAGTCTGAATTACATATTTAAGGCCACTTAATTTCTTTTCAATGACATAAGGACCATAATATCTAGCCTTAAGTGGATTACCAGGAATAGGTAGAAAAGCCATTACCTTCTCACCAGGTTTGAAACTTCGTTTAAGGGCATGTTTATCATAGGTTATTTTCATACATTTTTGTGCTGACTTTAAATTTGACATGGCCAAATCACGTGCTTTAGTCAACCTGGTGCGAAAGTCCGACACATATTGTAAGAGACTACATGAGTCAAGATCACTGTCTAGGAACTTTTCCTTTAGCAGTTTAAGTGGTCCTCTGACTGTATGACCAAAGACTAATTCAAATGGTCTGAAGCCTAAAGACTCTTGAACAGACTCTCTAATAGCAAACGATAACAAATGTATGCCTTCATCCCAGTCTTTCTCAGTGTCAAAACAATAAGTCCTAATCATGTTCTTTAATGTCTGGTGAAATCTTTCTAATGCGCCTTGGCTTTCTGGGTGGTATGCAGATGATTTGTACTGCTTTATTCCCAATTCATGCATGACTTGTTGAAAAATTCCTGACATGAAATTAGATCCCTGATCAGACTGAACGGACTGGGGTAGGCCGACAAGTGTGACAAATTTAACTAAGGCCTTAACAATAGTTTTTGCCTTAATATTCCGTAAAGGAATGGCCCCAGGGAACCTGGATGAAGCACACATGACTGTTAACATGTATTGATTGCCTGACTTTGATTTTGGTAATGGACCAACACAATCTATAATCACCCTACTAAATGCTTCCTCAAATGCAGGGATTGTTTGTAGAGGGGCGTTTGGTATGGTTTGGTTTGGTTTTCCCACCATTTGACATGTGTGGCATGACCTACAAAATTCCGTAACATCTTTCTTTAAATTTGGCCAATAGAAATGATTTAGAATTTTATAATATGTCTTGTTAACACCTAAATGGCCTGCAAGAGGTGTTTCATGGGCTAGTCTGAGGATATCTGAACGGCATGAATTTAGTACTACAATCTGATACTTAACTGCCCACTCATCATCAGGTGACACATCTGGCGGTCGCCATTTACGCATAAGAACACCATTCTTACAAAAGTAACACACAGTCTCTTGAGTTACATCACACTCATCTACTGCCCTGTCAAACAACTTGGAAATGTCCTTGTCACTATGCTGTTCATTAACCAGCCGTTATTTTGAAATTTTGTCATTAGAACATTCCGATTTGCTATCATAATGTGGCTTATCAGCCTCATCATTTCAACACGCGAAAGTGTCAGACTCCTCAGCCAATTTACTCATGGCTCTAGTAACTGCACAAGCAAGATACAAACTTTGAATTTCGTCTTCAACTGGATCATGGATCTGATCCAAACAAGGCTTGTCAGTTACAATCGGGTTGACCCCGACCTTATCTCCCGCAATATCATTTCCAAGAAGTAATTGAACACCCTCAAATGGTAAACTACCTTTAATTACAACACATATAAGGCAAGTGGGAAGAGGTGCCGACATACTGACAGAGTCACATGGCTTCACAGTATAGTCTTTTGGTTAACCCATTGTATGTTGTATCTCAGGTACGATTTTATTGTACCTGTTCATGTGGCAACTTGGATGACATGACCACACGGCCCCTGGCACCGGCATAAGCGGTATTAGATACAAATCTAGAGAGCCTATGATGGAAATGCTCTGACAACTCTGGTAATTGGTGAGCTGTGTCGCTGTGACAACTCGTACACTGGGGGTTGGTGAGCTGTATCGTCGTCAGATAAAAATGACGGCATTTAACACAAAAGACTAGTCCGTAAGGCTCGATGTCGACCAAGCATCAACTTCCCACAAATGGCAACATATATCAAAGACCAAAAGGTCTGTACAGGGGGCGGTCCTCGGGGACGAAACGTCCACCAGCAGAATCTCGCCATATACAGGTAAATACCCACCGTAACAGGCCCAGAAATCAAGTTGGAAGACAGACGAAAGTTATGGAGCGGAACGGGTGTATAATTTACAGAATTACAGAATTACAGAGTCTACCCCTTTAATCAGGATATTACACCCTGCAGATGAAGAGTCAGAAAACGGCAAAGTATCTGCCAACAAAAGAGACTGGGAAGCGCCCGTGTCTCGCAAAATCTTCACAGGAGTAGGATTAGACAAATCACTTGAAAGTGACACAAAACCATTGTGGATAAATGGTTCAAAAATCTTCATAACAGGATTTGAAAAACTGTGTCCCTGGCCATCTTAACATCATATACACTATGAACGTCACTAACCTGCTTGAGTATAGATCTTGAAGTGAGGAAACCACTGAGCTTTTGAAAGGCTTGATCTTGTTGTTTTCTTTTCAATTTAAAACAATTAGCCATTAAATGACCTTCCTTCTTACAATAATTGGGAACGGGAGATTTATTTTGAGTGTTAAAAATGGGTGACTGAGACTTTGTGTTTGACCTTTGACCTTTGTAACTGGGGTTAAAAGTTTTAGGCCCCGAGAAAGAACTGGGTGTGTTACCTGAGAGATTAGACTGGAATGAACTTGGCTTAACAGCATTGGCAAATGATAATTTGTGTGTCAGAGCGTATTCGTCAGCAAAACGTGCTGCCTGATTTAAAGTGTTGGCATTCTTTTCATCAAGAAATATTCTAATATCACCATGGATACACCTTTAAATTCTTCTACCAGCATAAGCTGTCTAATGCTTTCAAATTGGTTGTCAATTTTAACCGAAGCACATCACCTATCAAATAACTGTTCTTTTGAACGAGCAAATTTTACACGAGTCTGAGAGTTTTCTTTTTCAATAGTACGAAACTTTTGTCTATAGGCTTCAGGAACTGATTCATACCCTTTAAGGATTAAATCCTTCAATATATCATAATTTGATGCATGCTGTACGTCAATTGAGTGTAAATGTCCCTTGTCTTTCCTGGAATGGTGGGACAAGACGTATCTGACGAGCCGCATCCAATTTTGATTGTGATTGTACAGGTGCATGTGTAGGAGGACTACAATATTCCAGTGGGACCTGCATATGGCGTATACATATTTGCTAGATCCTGTGTTAAATGTGACGATTGTAATCAACGTCACAAAATATAGTTGCAGAAACTTATAAAACAGGGCTACACCACCAAGCGCCTCCGCTCAAATTTTCTCAAATTTGGCGATACATATCGCTTGCTGATAGCAAAATACGAGCGTAGTGTGCAAGATCTATGGCGTTACGTTTCGTACCTTGTGTCTAATTCCGCTTAACCCGGGGCTAGGGGCCGTATGAACCCATGTACTTCAAAATCCTCATGATACTCATATGAACAGTCACAATCAAAGCGTGACTGAGATACATCATTCTTTAGATGACGACTTTACAACGAATATTATGGATTAAGAATACCGATCAGCGATACGGATTTGATATTTTTGGAACATCATGATGTCTTGCCGGCATCATTGAAAACTGTTGACCGCTTCTCTCTTGCGGGAAACAAGCCTATGTTTATGTATACTATGATTGTCTTTTTGAATTTGGTGCTAATACTGTTATATGGAATAGGTCTTTGGATTATGGACGCGGATATTCTCTAATGGACGACGGCTGAATTATGAATGACGGACCAGACGCTTGTAATTGTTTGCGACTGTAATTCCATATGCTTCATTTCTAACTGAAACTGTCGTTCTCTCTCTTTCTCTAATTCCTCTTTTTCCAACTTTTCTCTCACTAACTGAAACTGTCTTTCTTTCTCTCGTTCTCTTTCCTCTTTCCTCCTATGATATTTCTTTAATTTCAGCTAACTTTGCAATTCCAATTTCGTTATTTCCAAATCATCAGCTGTTTCCTCAGTTAAATCAAAATCACTTTCATCTCAAAGTTGTTTGCTAACAAAATGTTTAATAATGAGTTTCTTAATTTCTTGCTTTCTCCAAGCTGTTTTAACTTTAATTTGTAGAAATTTACACCGCGCGAACAAATCCTCTTTGCATAGTTCGTTAAATACCTCCTGACTAGGCTTTAAGGCAAACTGTGCTGGATCAAATGACATGTTGATAGTGTACTCCCTGACTTCACAAATTTATACAATGTTGTAAAGCTGATCAATTTAGAACTATGTTGCAAAGCTGGCAGGTGATCAATTATGTAAACAAATACTCCCGGACGTCAGGCCTCCAACTTCTGTTACGTCAATTTTACAATAACAGAAAAACGTAACAGAAAAATGTGTGAAGTCAAAGATTAACAATCAAATATTTATTCACAATACTAAAACCATATACAAATTAAGTAAGGTTAAAACAACAAATAAATGTGTGAAATATAGTCTTACTGTTCAATGCTATACCGGTGTATATTTTACAGTCCCTGTTGATGCGCACAAATCGTTCTTCTGTATAATCGTCGCTATATAGCTGAAATATTGCTGAATGCGACGTTAAACCTTAATTCTCTCTCTCTCTCTTCTTCTGTATAATGGTAATCCAACACTGCTCAGTTGTTCACAATCCCAGTAAGTGCCCAATATCCGACGGTTCAATAGCGTAAACGTTAATACACAGGAGTAAATAATCCAGCGGTCCGTAATTACAGGCAAAGGTAACACAGTATAACACCCACATAAAAAACCAGTTTGAATTCCCTCCTGAATGCCTGAATGAATGCGCTATTTATACTCTATGAGGCATTCGAGATCATTCTACTCAATCAAGAAGCTTCTAGAATCACAGCGTTACCTCATCATCTGACCTAGATACAATTTACAACAGTCTTCCAGAAACATCCACAATGTCTAATAATAGACTACAATATCATGACATAACACATATAAAAAATCATGGATGCCACCGATGCCATAATCCAGATTTGAATGAAAGAAATTCGCTGTTGTTCTTCGAGTAACTCAAACCTCCAAAAATCGTTCTTCCACTATTTTCGATTACTTCCCGTTAACATACTAACCAAAGGGCCTGAAGTGAAACAATAAGGTGTGATGTTTTCAATGTGTTGATGTTAGATATATTTACTATGACGTCACTGTGACATCGTTAGTGTGTCCCGATCATTGTCTCTTTTTATTGACGGTGATATTACAGGTACGCGACTGTTTACACATGGTATGCAGAACAGTACCATAATAGAGACACTGGTGCCTTAAAATCTGATAAGTGATCTGTAGCGATCCGAGTGTTGAACTCCGAGTGTTAAACTCGACCATTTCTTTTTTAAATCGATCTTTCGTAGGGGGAAAAACATTATTTCAACGCCCGATCCTTCTCCTAATCGCTATATAAATGACACAGTGAAGGATATTTATCCACCTTCACTGGATTTGAAGGAAAGTACAGCTGACCCTAGCGGCGCATCTTATTTAGGCCTATATATTTATAAAAATGAAGGGGGCTTTCTCTTTCGTCGACTTTACGACAAAAGAGATGATTACAATTTTGACATCGTAAACTATTCCTATCTGGATAGCAATATACCAGAGGGGCCTGCATATGGCGTATACATATCTCGCCTAGTAGCATTTGTGTTAAATTTGACGATTTTAATCAACGTCACAAAACATTATTGCAGACTCTTGTGAAACAGGGTTATATCATCAAGCGCCTCCACTAAAGTTACTAAAAAATTTGGCGATACATATCGCATGATGATAGCAAAATACCAGCGTAGCGTGCAAGATCTATGGCGATACGTTTCGTAACTCGTGTCTAATTCCGCTCAACCCGGGGCTAGGGTCGTATGAACCTATGCATTTCAAGATCCTCATAGTGTTCATATGAACAGTCCCAATCAAATCGTGACTGAGATACATCATTCTCTAGATAACGACTTTACAACGTGTATCATATGGATTAAGAATACTGATCAACGATATGGATTTGATATTTTTGAATCATCATGAGGTCTTGTTGGCATCATTGAAAACTGTTGACCGCTTCTGTCTTGCAGGAAATTAGCCTAGTTTTATGTATACTATGATTTATCCTTTTAATTTGTTACTAATGTTATTATATGAATTGGGTCTTTGGATTATGGACGCGGAAATTCTCTAATGGATGACGGCTGAATATTGAATGATGGACTAGACGCTTGTATATGGAAGATTTTATAAAGTATGCTCAATAGCGGAGTATTTGATTGAACAATGAGAGAGCTCAGCATCATTAGTAAAATAATCCCACAGTTATCCGTCGGACGGGAAGAATTCAACAAAATGACCACATACTGGAAAATTTAGGGGAGGGGCAGTATAATGGAATTACAAGCGTCAGATCCGTCATTCATACTTCAGCCGTCGTCCATTATAGAATATCCGCGTCCATAATCCAAAGACCTATTCCATATTCCATATAACAGTATTAGCACCAAATTCAAAAAGACAATCATAGTATACATAAACATAGGCTTGTTCTACGAATGTTCCTCATTTTAAACCCTTCTTCATGGTATGTTATACATTGTGTCAAAATATATTGCTCAATGTTTTCTCATGAAGAAATATTCCTAAGAACAATGTGCACCACAATGTTGGAGATACGAATCTACGAGTAAATAAGTACAAGTTGGAGGAATATGAAACTTCTTCATTGTGTGTTTATAACGAACTATGAAAGGAGATATAATTCACCTAATTTTACGGGGTTTTTTTTCAAAGAATCACGAAACACTCATTCTCTGAACTCGCTTCATCCCATAACAATTTATTTGCGCGTTATATGGAAGAGATATATCGTGTACATCTTAAAATCTAAATATTTGTTCCACATCTGCAATACCTATGATATTGCTTAATTCAACACGAAAATCATCCCTTATGTTTCTAAATATCACCTTGGGCTTTAAGAAGTAGTATTTCAAATAAATGTGATTAATACTGCCACTTATCTCGATATATGTACACATTCTAAATTTCAGAAAACTGCATCATGGTGTTAATTGGAGTTACTGACGGAACACGCATAAGTAGTGTTCTGCAGATAACATGTGTGATATTGCGATATAGCCTGAAGTTCAAAACAGTGAGACTAAGCCATTTTCTGTGGCTCTTATGATATGATTTTTTTTGTCACCCATCGCATGTGACGAGGTTAGCGGACATTGCAAACACGAGTACAATTATATCCTTCATACCAGACCAGACTCGGGAATGAATTCAGTGTATCAGCTACCACTTCGCTTATCTCCAAAGATATCCCTCGAGTTGTAAAAAAAACAGTTAACTATAAGTGTGGACAATCCAATTTATCATCAATTTACAAATCTAGAGAGCTATGATGGAAATGCTCTGACAACTCTGGTAATTGGTGAGCTGTGTCGCTGTGACAACTCGTACACTGGGGATTGGTGAGCTGTATCGTCGTCAGATAAAAATGACGGCATTTAACACAAAAGACTAGTCCGTAAGGCTCGATGTCGACCAAGCATCAACTTCCCACAAATGGCAACATATATCAAAGACCAAAAGGTCTGTACAGGGGGCGGTCCTCGGGGACGAAACGTCCACCAGCAGAATCTCGCCATATACAGGTAAATACCCACCGTAACAGGCCCAGAAATCAAGTTGAAAGACAGACGAACGTTATGGAGCGGAACGGGTGTATAATTTACAGAATTACAGAATTACAGAGTCTACCCCTTTAATCAGGATATTACACCCTGCAGATGAAGAGTCAGAAAACGGCAAAGTATCTGCCAACAAAAGAGACTGGGACGCGCCCGTGTCTCGCAAAATCTTCACAGGAGTAGGATTAGACAAATCACTTGAAAGTGACACAAAACCATTGTGGATAAATGGTTCAAAAATCTCCATAACAGGATTTGAAAAACTGTGTCCCTGGCCATCTTAACATCATATACACTATGAACGTCACTAACCTGCTTGAGTATAGATCTTGAAGTGAGGAAACCACTGAGCTTTTGAAAGGCTTGATCTTGTTGTTTTCTTTTCAATTTAAAACAATTAGCCATTAAATGACCTTCCTTCTTACAATAATTGGGAACGGGAGATTTATTTTGAGTGTTAAAAATGGGTGACTGAGACTTTGTGTTTGACCTTTGACCTTTGTAACTGGGGTTAAAAGTTTTAGGCCCCGAGAAAGAACTGGGTGTGTTACCTGAGAGATTAGACTGGAATGAACTTGGCTTAACAGCATTGGCAAATGATAATTTGTGTGTCAGAGCGTATTCGTCAGCAAAACGTGCTGCCTGATTTAAAGTGTTGGCATTCTTTTCATCAAGAAATATTCTAATATCACCATGGATACACCTTTTAAATTCTTCTACCAGCATAAGCTGTCTAATGCTTCCAAATTGGTTGTCAATTTTAATCGAAGCACATCACCTATCAAATAACTGTTCTTTTGAACGAGCAAATTTTACAAGAGTCTGAGAGTTTTCCTTTTCAATATTACGAAACTTTTGTCTATAGGCTTCAGGAACTAATTCATACCCTTTAAGGATTAAATCCTTCACTATATCATAATTTGATGCATGCTCCACGTCAATTGAGTGTAAATGTCCCTTGTTTTTCCTGGAATGGTGGGACAAGACGTATCTGACGAGCCGCATCCAATTTTGATTGTGATTGTACAGGTGCATGTGTTGGAGGACTACAATATTCCAGTGGGACCTACATATGGCGTATACATATCACGCCTAGTAGCATTTGCTAGATCCTGTGTTAAATGTGACGATTGTAATCAACGTCACAAAATATTGTTGCAGAAACTTATAAAACAGGGCTACACCACCAAGCGCCTCCACTCAAAGTTTCTCAAATTTGGCGATACATATCGCTTGCTGATAGCAAAATACGAGCGTAGCGTGCAAGATCTATGGCGTTACGTTTCGTACCTTGTGTCTAATTCCGCTTAACCCGGGGCTAGAGGCCGTATGAACCCATGTACTTCAAGATCCTCATGGTACTCATATGAACAGCCACAATCAAAGCGTGACTGAGATACATCATTCTTTAGATGACGACTTTACAACGAATATTATGGATTAAGAATACCGATCAGCGATACGGATTTGATATTTTTGGAACATCATGATGTCTTGCCGGCATCATTACAAATTGTTGACCGCTTCTCTCTTGCAGGAAACAAGCCTATGTTTATGTATACTATGATTGTCTTTTCGAATTTGGTGCTAATACTGTTATATGGAATAGGTCTTTGGATTATGGACGCGGATATTCTCTAATGGACGACGGCTGAATTATGAATGACGGACCAGACGCTTGTAATTGTTTGCGACTGTAATTCCATATGCTTCCTTTCTAACTGAAACTGTCGTTCTCTCTCTTTCTCTAATTCCTCTTTTTCCAACTTTTCTCTCTCTAACTGAAACTGTCTTTCTTACTCTCGTTCTCTTTCCTCTTTTTCTAATTCTAATTTCTTTAATTCCAGCTAACTTTGCAATTCCAATTTCGTTATTTCCAAATCATCAGCTGTTTCCTCAGTTAAATCAAAATCACTTTCATCTCAAAGTTGTTTGCTAACAAAATGTTTAATAATGAGTTTCTTAATTTCTTGCTTGCTCCAAGATGTTTTAACTTTAATTTGTAGGAATTTACACAGCGCAAACAAATCCTCTTTGCATAGTTCGTTAAATACCTCCTGACTAGGCTTTAAGGCAAACTGTGCTGGGTCAAATGACATGTTGATAGTGTACTCCCTGACTTCACAAATTTATACAATGTTGTAAAGCTGATCAATTTAGAACTATGTTGCAAAGCTGCCAGCTGATCAATAATGTAAACAAATACTCCCGGACGTCAGGCCTCCAATTTCTGTTACGTCAATTTTACAATAACAGAAAAACGTAACAGAAAAATGTGTGAAGTCAAAGATTAACAATCAAATATTTATTCACAATACTAAAACCATATACAAATTAAGTAAGGTTAAAACAACAAATAAATGTGTGAAATATAGTCTTACTGTTCAATGCTATACCGGTGTATATTTTACAGTCCCTGCGCACAAATCGTTCTTCTGTATAATGGTAATCCAACACTGCTCAGTTGTTCACAATCCCAGTAAGTGCCCAATATCCGACGGTTCAATAGCGTAAACGTTAATACACAGGAGTAAATAATCCAGCGGTCTGTAATTACAGGCAAAGGTAACACAGTATAACACCCACATAAAAAACCAGTTTGAATTCCCTCCTCAATGCCTGAATGAATGCGCTATTTATACTCTATGAGGCATTCGAGATCATTCTACTCAATCAAGAAGCTTCTAGAATACACAGCGTTACCTCATCATCTGACCTAGATACAATTTACAACAGTCTTCCAGAAACATCCACAATGTCTAATAATAGACTACAATATCATGACATAACACATATAAAAAATCATGGATGCCACCGATGCCATAATCCAGATTTGAATGAAAGAAATTCGCTGTTGTTCTTCGAGTAACTCAAACCTCCAAAAATCGTTCTTCCACTATTTTCGATTACTTCCCGTTAACATACTAACCAAAGGGCCTGAAGTGAAACAATAAGGTGTGATGTTTTCAATGTGTTGATGTTAGATATATTTACTATGACGTCACTGTGACATCGTTAGTGTGTCCCGATCATTGTCTCTTTTTATTGACGGTGATATTACAGGTATGCGACTGTTTACACATGGTATGCAGAACAGTACCATAATAGAGACACTGGTGCCTTAAAATCTGATAAGTGATCTGTAGCGATCCGAGTGTTGAACTCCGAGTGTTAAACTCGACCATTTCTTTTTTAAATCGATCTTTCGTAGGGGGAAAAACATTATTTCAACGCCCGATCCTTCTCCTAATCGCTATATAAATGACACAGTGAAGGATATTTATCCACCTTCACTGGATTTGAAGGAAAGTACAGCTGACCCTAGCGGCGCATCTTATTTAGGCCTATATATTTATAAAAATGAAGGGGGCTTTCTCTTTCGTCGACTTTACGACAAAAGAGATGATTACAATTTTGACATCGTAAACTATTCCTATCTGGATAGCAATATACCAGAGGGGCCTGCATATGGCGTATACATATCTCGCCTAGTAGCATTTGTGTTAAATTTGACGATTTTAATCAACGTCACAAAACATCATTGCAGACTCTTGTGAAACAGGGTTATATCATCAAGCGCCTCCACTAAAGTTACTAAAAAATTTGGCGATACATATCGCATGATGATAGCAAAATACCAGCGTAGCGTGCAAGATCTATGGCGATACGTTTCGTAACTCGTGTCTAATTCCGCTCAACCCGGGGCTAGGGTCGTATGAACCTATGCATTTCAAGATCCTCATAGTGTTCATATGAACAGTCACAATCAAATCGTGACTGAGATACATCATTCTCTAGATAACGACTTTACAACGTGTATCATATGGATTAAGAATACTGATCAACGATAGGGATTTGATATTTTTGAATCATCATGAGGTCTTGTTGGCATCATTGAAAACTGTTGACCGCTTCTGTCTTGCAGGAAATTAGCCTAGTTTTATGTATACTATGATTTATCCTTTTAATTTGTTACTAATGTTATTATATGAATTGGGTCTTTGGATTATGGACGCGGAAATTCTCTAATGGATGACGGCTGAATATTGAATGATGGACTAGACGCTTGTATATGGAAGATTTTATAAAGTATGCTCAATAGCGGAGTATTTGATTGAACAATGAGAGAGCTCAGCATCATTAGTAAAATAATCCCACAGTTATCCGTCGGACGGGAAGAATTCAACAAAATGACCACATACTGGAAAATTTAGGGGAGGGGCAGTATAATGAAATTACAAGCGTCAGATCCGTCATTCATACTTCAGCCGTCGTCCATTATAGAATATCCGCGTCCATAATCCAAAGACCTATTCCATATTCCATATAACAGTATTAGCACCAAATTCAAAAAGACAATCATAGTATACATAAACATAGGCTTGTTCTACGAATGTTCCTCATTTTAAACCCTTCTTCATGGTATGTTATACATTGTGTCAAAATATATTGCTCAATGTTTTCTCATGAAGAAATATTCCTAAGAACAATGTGCACCACAATGTTGGAGATACGAATCTACGAGTAAATAAGTACAAGTTGGAGGAATATGAAACTTCTTCATTGTGTGTTTATAACGAACTATGAAAGGAGATATAATTCACCTAATTTTACGGGGGTTTTTTTCAAAGAATCACGAAACACTCATTCTCTGAACTCGCTTCATCCCATAACAATTTATTTGCGCGTTATATGGAAGAGATATATCGTGTACATCTTAAAATCTAAATATTTGTTCCACATCTGCAATACCGATGATATTGCTTAATTCAACACGAAAATCATCCCTTATGTTTCTAAATATCACCTTGGGCTTTAAGAAGTATTTCAAATAAATGTGATTAATACTGCCACTTATCTCGATATATGTACACATTCTAAATTTCAGAAAACTGCATCATGGTGTTAACTGGAGTTACTGACGGAACACGCATACATGTAAGTAGTGTTCTGCAGATAACATGTGTGATATTGCGATATAGCCTGAAGTTCAAAACAGTGAGACTAAGCCATTTTCTGTGGCTCCTATGATATGAATTTTGTTGTCACCCATCGCATGTGACGAGGTTAGCGGACATTGCAAACACGAGTACAATTATATCCTTTATACCAGACCAGACTCGGGAATGAATTCAGTGTATCAGCTACCACTTCGTTTATCTCCAAAGATATCGCTCGAGTTGTAAAAAAAAAAACAGTTAACTATAAGTGTGGACAATCCAATTTATCATCATAGGCATTTGATTTTACCAATTAACAATGGAAAGTAAGATCGAGTTAACAAGCTCGTGCACCCGACGATGTTCCAGAGCGGACACTTCGCTCTTTGTCATGGCATAAATGTGTGGTATGGTATTATCTTGGAATATTTTCACCCATCAGGTATTCCCCCAATTTGTCACAGGCCATACGAGGGCCAACAGGTCAATGCGTAAGCTGGAATATCATCCATTTCTTTTGGGGTGCCTCAGTCCCATCAAAGCGTAAGCACCAAACGCGTGTACCCCAACTCATGATGACACCTAACCTGTAGTTGCTGACATTGGGTTAGAGCACAAAATTTTGTGTCAAGTCTGTGTCGGCAAGATAGGCGAGTTTCTTTTCCAGTGAACATACTGCAGCTTTGAATATAATATTCCAGAATTATGGTGTCGTGTGGCAAAATCCTGAACAAACCGACTAAACCTCAAGAAAGTTGTGTAAAAGTCATTCTGCCTCTGGAAATATGACCCAAGGACATTTCTCAAAGGGGTGTGAAGAATTATAGAAGACGGTCCCAAACTGGCCAATGTATTTGTGGTGTTTCTTTTCCAAACTCTCTTATCTTGAGGTGTTATTAGGCGTTGGAAAGTGGCAGTGGCATTAATTAATCCAAATGGTGTGCGATTATATTCGAAAAGGCCAAAAATACTATGATTCCATCTTGTGCTTACCATTAGCTGCCACCTTGATTCGATTATTCGGTAAGAAATTGAAGACATATATGTCATCCTTAAAGAGTTTCGTCATTCACAGCATCGTATTGCTTTATAAGTGGTTCATTACTGCTGCCATTTTATGCATAGGAATTCCTTATTGAGGACGCAAGCCTGGACCGTGTCAGTGACATCTTTGAACGTGGCGTTTTTCACGCTCTTTGAATGCATTTTCTGCTCGCGTCCTTTCACTAATCAACTGATCAACAATTTATAACAGAATATTCACCAAAACCAGATGATGAAATCCGAATTTAACAAGACCTCATTTCCTCGCCGCAGCTGCGGTTGTTACAATGAGTGGGTTAGGGCATAGGCCTCAAGGCAGACATCACATTTAATCAATAAACTATCCTGTTATTGCTTTCTGCCTACAAGGAAGGAAATTTGACATTCGGAATTAATACCGTTCAACATTTGGTTCCGTTTATTCTAACATATAAATGGACAAAATAAATCTTGTGTTGAAAAAAAAATATTCTGATTTAAGAAATAAGTTATTCAAATTCGTTTTGTAATTTTCATATAAATGACACAGCATGATATTTCTAGTGATCTGCGGATTTTCAATGTTTGGTTGATAGGTAAGAGTATAAATACCAATGAACTGAACAAGATATAACACGTTGCTGTGTTGCCAAAATAGTATTTTCTACATCCGAATCTTCTGAATTAGCAAATAGCGGCATGTGGTATGCAATGCTGTGGAAATGAGGATGTGTCTGATAGAAGAAGTGAACAAGAGCCCAAGGGGCTTCAATATACGCCCGTATATCTGGAATTACATTGGTCCAAATTTCAAGCTTGTTTAATAGCCTTGATTCGAATTGGTAGCTAGAAATCCAGAGAAAGGTCTACAATTTTGTGCTTCTGAGAATATAACATATATCACATCTTATATTGAATGATACACTAAAATGAGCTGAACTCTTGGTAACTAGTTGATCTTGGAGCAAGAGCCGAGAGCTCACATATCTCACACTGAAATCGACAATAGTCAAACACAAGAAAATAGTAGTTTTCCTGCAAATGGATTTCTTCTCAGACGAGAAAATTTTTCATGAAGGAAGAAGAAAGTGATGAAGTAAACCTTTGTTTTTGAGTTAATATTAAAACAGGTATGAAGGTCATAAAGGGTAAGAGTATAAATACCAATGAACTGAACAAGATATAACACGTTGCTGTGTTGCCAAAATAGTATTTTCTACATCCGAATCTTCTGAATTAGCAAATAGCGGCATGTGATATGCAAAGCTGTGGAGATGAGGATGTGTCTGATAGAAGAAGTGAACAAGAGCCCAATGGGCTTCAATATACGCCCGTATATCTGGAATTACATTGGTCCAAATTTCAAGCTTGTTTAATAGCCTTGATCCCAATTGGTAGCTAGAAATCCAGAGAAAGGTCTACAATTTTGTGCTTCTGAGAATATAACATATATCACATCTTATATTGAATGATACACTAAAATGAGCTTAACTCTTGGTAACTAGTTGATCTTGGAACAAGAGCCGAGAGCTCACATATCCCACACTGAAATCGACAATAGTCAAACACAAGAAAATAGTAGTTTTCCAGCAAATAGATTTCTCTCAGACGAGAAGATTTTTCATGAAGGAAGAAGAAAGTGATGAAGTAAACCTTTGTTTTTGAGTTAATATTAAAACAGGTATGAAGGTCATAAAGGACCCCTCTCTCCGTTAAATTAGTAAATGTATGGTTTTTATTTCACAACAGTTTAACTAAATGTAGCTGTTTCAAACACGGCAGGCAACTCCACAGGACAAATGTCATATACATGTAGGGGAGAGAACTCTGAATATTCCAACCTAACACATATAGTCAGCTAAACTTGATTCAGTTTTGGGGGACTGTGACCTTGACATTTGACAAATTGAGGTATGGCTCCTCTTTGCCATGCGAATAATGTATACTCAAAGTTTGGTACCAATCCATACCTTCAAAACTAGAGATATCGCATGCACAACAAATGTTAACGGATGAATGGACAAAACCCACATCGCATTACATGACCTCATCTTCGACAGGCATATGAAAATGTGACTTCTGATTTCCTGATTTTGGAGTCACAGTGACCTTGACCTTTGACCTGGACCTAAATTTTGATACACGACACATCGTCTTCCCTCAATGTATCAATGGACACAAAAAAATCTTGATTTTTATGAATTTCATGATTTTGGGCGTCACAGTGACCTTGACGTTCGACCTTGACCTACATTTTGGTATGTATCACATCATGTCCCCCTAATGCATCTACTGACACCAAAAAGTAATTTTCAAAGATTTCTTGATTCTGGAGTCACAGTGACCTTGACCTAAATTTTGGTACATGACAAACTGTCTCCCCGTAATTTCTCAATGGACACAAAAAATCATGATTTAATGATTTGGGGTCACAATGACATTGATCTTTGACCTTGACCTACATTTTGGTATGTGACACATTGTGTCTCCCTAATGTATCTACTGACACAAAAAAAAGTTATTTTTAATAATTCCCTGATTTGGGGATCACAGTGACCTTTGACCTTGACCTAATTTTTGGCATGCGACAATTCCTTCCCCCCTACTGAATCCACTCACAAAAAATTAGTAATTTTTAATGATTTCCTGAGTTTTAGGTCACACTGACCTTTGCCCTTGATTCTGGGGTCACAGTGATCTTGACTATTGACCTGGATCTAAATTTTGGTACATGACAAAACGGCCACCCGTAATTTCTCAACGGACTAAAAAAATCATGATTTTTAACAATTTCACGATTTTGGGGTCACAGTGACCTTGACCTTTGAACTTGACCTACATTTTGATATGTGACACATCGTGTCCCCCTAATATATCTACTGACACAAAGAAATGTTATTTTTAATAATTTCCTGATTTTGGGGTCACAGTGACCTTTGACCTTCGACCTTGTCCTACATTTTGGTATGCGACACTTCATTTCCCCCTATTTGAATCCACTCACAAAAAATTAGAAATTTGTAATTTCCTGATTTTTCGGTCAAACTGACCCTTGACCTCTGACCTTGACCTACATTCAGTATGCAACACATCGTCCCCCCTTAGGGCATCCACTCACCAAAAATTAGAACTGTAGATAGAAAACTGTTAACGATCAATGATCTCCTGATTTTAAGCAACAGTGACCTTTGACCTCTGACCTCGACCTTCATTTTGGTACGCGACACATCGTCTCCCCGTAGGGTATCCACTCACCAAAAATTGGAACTGTAAATAGGAAACTGTCCCAGATATAGACTGGACACGAGAACCGGACAGACGGACAGATGGACGGAAACCGCCATCACATAATACGTCCGCCTTTTGGCGGGCGTATAAAAAGTCTTTAAAACATTGAACTTAGGCATCTGAGATTGCCAGCAATATGTTCAAACTCGGAATGTGTCCTCTGTCTTTAACCTGAACTGCCTTCTGCTAAGATCACACTACAGTTGGTCTTTCAGGAACTTTCTAAATTTCTAAAATATTTTCTTCCCCGTCACCCCTTGACCATCAGCCCATGAAAACTGAACAACAGGATTACAGCCTGGGGGCATGCTAAATCCAAATATTTGGATATTCTTTCCCAGAGTAGGCAGTTTAATGGGTGCGGATAACACAATTCTACTGGGCAGAATATTGATTCCAAGAACCAGCATGGTTCTTTGACCCTTCAACTTTCAATTCCTGTGAAGTTCATCCTCAGGTCCTTATTCTTGGTCGCTCAGGTATTCACTGGCCATGGTCTCTTTTTTCACCACACACCCTGGTCACTGTTCTGTTATCAACAAGTCTGCGAATGTTACACTTCTGACCAAACTGTGATGGCTTCAGGAACTAGCCTATTATTGGTGCAGAATCAAAATGCAGGAAAGGATCACTGAACCAGGTCACACAGAGGAAAGACGGATGATCTACCCGTTGCGAGACAATTGCCATCAATACAGTATGAAATTCTCCCAATACCTCATCCCATGCTCACCAAGTTTCATATCCACACAATTTAGGAGAATTTGGAGGAAAAAAAATGTTTTCATCAAATTCATGTTACAATGAAAGTTGTGATGTTTGCAGAGGAGCAATTCCATGGACATAAAAGTGTGTTTCGTTTTCAATTCTGTTTCAGACCAATGTTTTTTTTCTTGTACGAACTACAATGAGGCTGCCATTAACAGTTAACCTACTAACAATTTATTTCAATCAGTGGCATTAACAGACAAGCCGTTTAAGAGAAAACGTATCAGAGTTTTACCTGTTCACTTTGTTGCACCATGCCCAGTAATAAATCAAAACGACCACCTAACCAAACTAATTCTCCAGATCTAGAGAGTAAACAAATAAAGTTTGATGAAAACATTCTAAACAGTTCCCGAGACATTCCCGTTCGAAATGATGATGATCGCGATGGGGCCGTTTCTCGCTATAAATACGTAAAAGCATCCACCTTGTAGGAAATTTTACCTTAGAGTGAGTTAAGGGAACTGACAATACCTTGTAGGAAATAAATTTTAACTTAGAGTTAAGGGAACTGACAATATCTTCTCCAAAGAAAGTCAATTTGTCTAGGACCGAACATAATAGACATGCTCTTTTATTTATTTTCCCAAAAGTAACATCACACAACTGTATATTGATATGGTGTTGGTGAATTTGTCTTTTGTTTTAGCATATCAACTTAAGCCAATCACTGAACAGTTATCCATATTTGCTATAGGTCTAATCATTCAGAAATTTTTTATTATAGAAAGATACCTTGCAAGACCAGAAGCCAACTTTCACTTTGTACAGTTTATGCACAAGAATACATGCTACAGCACAACTGTGAGGGAAAATGGAATGAAGATTTTATGCTGAACCACAATTTCAGAATAAGTGGTGCAGAATTTTGTCTTTTAGGTGATAAAGTCACCAGATGATTCCAGGTTTTCGGTCACCTTAGAAATATGTGGCAGAATAACTAATAGTAAACCTCAATATCAATGGGTAAAACGCGTCACTATATTTTGAGTACAATTAAAGCATTTCTTCTATTACAAAAAGCCCTGGTCCACTGGGCATTTACTCCAGTATTCCACGGCCACCACTTACAGTTCAGAGCCATTACAATTGCAACACAGTCACTTCCAAATACATGTACCTGGACATCCCAATCTGTTGATCCAGAAGTTGTCTCCCTTGATTGTGATTCAGGGTTCATCCCCCTTGTTGCAATATTCCACTTTGGCATACTTTGGGGGAATTTCAGTTTTCATACACAAAACATACAACTCTTGGGAATTGTAATAGCTATGAACTGTAAAATAGTGACTATGGACTGCAGCAATGAATTCCTAGTGGACCAGGGCTCTTTATAGATATAAGAAAAGATTCTGTCCTAAACTACTCATGCTCCAAACAGAAGAGTGTAACAGGAGTGTATGAAAATGAGTTATTTATTTACAGAGGTTTTCAGAATGTGTAAATGAGATAAATATAAATGCCATTTGACACAGATATACAAGGTGTACAGCAACCATTAGGCCTTTTCCCAAAATTTAATCTCTAAGTTTGGATAACTCTTCAAAGTCAGACTCTGATATTAACTTATTCACCCATATTAAATCATCTGTCATCGATGACATGATGCACAAGCAAACAATAGCCAGAGAAGACTTTTTGTTTACTTAGGCAACCACTCAACTTATTTAGTGTCTGATTAACTCAATGATATCAATCACAATTTGACAGGTAATCAATCATATTAATCACAGTCATTATTTGACAGTCCTGCAATTGATTGTAAAGTGGTCAATTATATCAGCAATCTTTCATGTCAACTCAGTTATAATTGATGTAAATAGATCACACTAGGCTATCAATCCTTGTACAGGGTGTGTCCTGGGAAGGAAATGTGAACAGCAGCTTGCACTTGGCTGATTTACCAGCTTATCTTCATTATTTCTGCCTTGAAGACATCAAGTCCTGATATTTTCTGTTCCAATAAGGTAATTAACACTCATACCTCGTCCTTCTGCAGATTTAAATTCTTGGTGACAACTGTTTTCGAGTTGTGTCTGGAACAATAATTTACTACTTGCAGCCAAACTGTTTCACAAACAGATGCATACAACATAATCAAACTGCAGCTTTCTATTCTCATTGAGATGCAGCTCAATGGCACAACCAAACCTGCATTGTTTAAGATGAAAACGAAATGTCCTTGATAATATGGTAGATTTTCATTATTTATTCGGCTCCTTGGAGGCCATATGTCGCATCAACTGACTCGTCAATCTCTCCAACTTTTTCACGTCTTGAGCATGTTCTGATCTGTACTGTAAACACTGAAATCAGAAGGAACCCGAAGTTAAAATAAGTATGCTTTAATATCCCGATTGCTCTGACTGAATAGAAGTAATCCCTTGCCTCGCAGGCACTATTTTGACAAAGAAATTACTATGGAGAGGCTTTCTTTTCTTCACTTTTTCCATTTTTTTCTTTTCCACAAACCGAATGTATCCATCATTTTCTGATAAACAAATGCAGTTTCATACTATTTGCATGAAACGAACAATGTTCTTTGACTTACTCGAGCAGGCAGCCTTTAAAATATACTATCTCCTGTAAACAAGAAGAGACCAATAGCAACTCTTTGGCACAGTCTTCGAGAAAATTATTTCGGCAAGACTGTGTAAAGAAGAATTTTCTTTTTGCTGTTGGTGATAAAAAGTGTTGACATGGCCCCAAAGAAATTATACGATGCTGCCTGAGAAGCTAGAAATTTATTTCATTCAGCCTTATATAAAGGTACTGTAAAGTAGTGAGAGACAAAGGTTGAACATTACAGTACACTAAAAAACACCAATAAATACAATTAATGGTACTTTTAAAAATTTTACACACCAATCTACCCCATCCGTTTCCCAATCTGCGATATTCACAGCATTTTCGTCATGGAAGAAACCTGTTCACCATAATTTATGAAATTTGTTTCTTCCACATAGTACTAGTGGTAACACAGTACTGTGTGCATCATCATTACTGTTAAGGGTCCATCCCAGGCCATCATTAAAAATATGTCGATTGGGCCTAACTCTACCTACCCTCCAAATACCGTCCCCCTACCCATAACTTGTAATTGGCCTATCTGCTAAAATTTGAGTGACCTTTATTTACCTACTTCACCCAAATTTCTGGGAAAGGGTCGGGTTACGCCGAACAAAACAAATGTTAAAGGATAGACCCAGAGAGGAAATTTTTGATCTGTGCTGCTGTGTGCATCACTGATTGGAGTGAGTGAGTGAATAGGGTTTAACGTCGCTGATTGGAGAAGAGATGATACTGTTACAGAGGAGATTTTTATTAAAGTGATCATAAACCCTCAAGTAAAGTTTCCATCAAATGAAAGACCATTGGAAACAGTGTCCGAAAATATTTATTGTAATTTTTTACCATTCAAGCTTTAAAAGATGTGTATACTTTGAGTTTCAACACAGACTTACTGTTCCAATGTGCATGTTTCACCAAAATCTGGGAGATGGTAATTCATAAGAGTCAAGTCAATTTGAATCTTGCATTTAATTTCCCAGATTTTGGCGAAACATGCACATTGGAACAGTAAGTCTGTGTTGAAACTCAAAGTATACACAGTGACACCTTAAGCTTGAATCAAGCATTGGAAAGTGCATACAAAGTTTGAAATATATGTATGAAGGCAGTGTGACATCACTGGACCTAAATATGATTGCAACAGGCCACCATAGAATACCACGCTTTATTTGCAGTTTACGCTGTCTAATAAAATCGTTAAAAATTACATTAAATATTTTCCCACACTGTTTGCAATGGTCTTTCATTTGATGGAAACTTTACTTGAGTGTTTACGATCACTTTAAATGAATGAAAACATTATATAAAACCACCATGACTTTTCTGCAACACATATGGTCAGAAACTGTTGTTCCCATCCAAGGGAGACTACTCACCATCTTATCATCTGTTACTTTCACAGAGAGCTGCCCATCACCATGTCTGTACTTCATCACAAACCGACACTGAGAAAGAAAACATAGGTGCTATGAATGAATCCGTGACATTATCCCCACTAAACAATTTTCCCACTGACACTTTCCCCACAGACATTTTCCTCAATGACATTATCCCCACCTGACATTTTACCCACTCAGCATTCCGGCATTCCACCCCCCCCTCTCTAATATTGTGAAAGGTCGTAAATTTGACGAAGAAAATCTTAATCAGAAAATTGTCTGTCTATGCGCCAGAACGAATGCTCTAGTGGGGGGTATTATAATGCCTAGTTGGGGGTAATATAAAATTAGTACTGCATGTGATGTCCCGAACAGATCAGTGCGCAACCACCTCGCTGGGGGTCTAATAATACCCCAGCCACATTTTCATTACTTTTCAAGTGTGTATAATACCTCTGTTGACCTAGCATTAAAAAGAATTACCTGGAGATTATTTTTCCTGTTTATCTGGACAGAGCATATGAATAGTTCGCTCATGTGCAAAACTGAAGGAGTTGTTCGGCTGGATTCAAACTGAACTGTGCGTACGTGGGTTTTCCCCTATACGTCATAGCAACGTAGTAAAGGTCAACTTCTGCTATTGTAGGCAGGGATGAAATGGAGCATGCGCTGTGGGGAGGATGATCAGTGCGCTGTAAGATGGTAACTGGTCATGCCCAGAAGGTGTTCGTTTTTTCATAACTATCCAAGACGTATAGTACTATACAAATGGTACTTCGTAATTTTCTCAATAAAACTTCAATCGTTGAGCTTAATTTTCTTTCATATATTTATTTTAAAAAAGGTCAAATTTAATCGCTTGATCTCTCTCTCTCTCTAGTATTAATAATTTTTGCTTATCCTCCTCTAACAAGGCGGTTATAATCCCTCTCACCTATGATATCATTGTTATGATATTACTACCATATAGCGCACGGTGATGCATTCCAGACATGACATTTTTTCGCCAAATTTATCTGATATGCGACAGGACACACATTTCACGATATTAGGATAGGGAAAATGTTGTGTGGGTATAATGTCATTGGGGAAATGTCAGTGGGGAAAGTGTCGGTGGGGAAAATGTCGAGTGGGGATAATGTCGAGTGGGGATAATGTCGGTACCCTGATATTAACAGGTACATGATCTCTAAATACAGTTCATTGCTACATGTAGTGTCACTTCTTCCCCTGTTGAACTGGGCAGGAACTATCATCTTTTCTTAGATTTATCAAGCTTTAAGGGTAAGCTAGTGTGACAGTGTTGTTGTTAACAGATTGGACGGTGTCACTGTTCAAAAAGTTTCAATAACTCGAGTCGAAAATAACAAATCACAGCAAGCTGAAACTGCCCATGATATAATTCAGGCCGAGTGGATGCAATATATAATATTGGTGCACACCGTCCTGGTGAATATTTGAATAATAAAATGTTCAAAGGATTTTTAGCTCTTGTTACCAAAAATTGACCAAGGTCACAAATGTTTTCAGCATCTATTTTGTTCAAATATTTGTCTGTTTTGCTTTATATTAACGCATTAGGGTTTCCTGAATTATATGTATGTATGGATTCAGCTTATTGTGATTTGTTGTGTTTGCGAACATTTCCCCCAGTGGACATTTCCCCCACCCAAATATTTGTCTGTCTTTGTTCATTTTATATTAACAGGCATTATGGGGTGTATCCTGCCATAACATTATATGTATGTCAAATGGATTCAGCTAAATATTGTGATTTGTTGTGTTTGCGAACATTTCCCCCAGTGGAGCACTTTCCCCCACCCTATCACATTTTGCATAAATGGTTGTGTTGTGTCTTTTGTTGATTTTTATTCCATTTTGAGATGTCTGCGTACTTTTGTTAGGAAATTCAGCTTGTTTTGAAAAATCCGACAAATCACCATGTTGTAGCCCCATAAGAGCAGGGAAATGAACGTCCTCTACTCCCTTAATAACCGCTCCTCTATCTGACATGTCGCTGTCTGAGTTTTCATCAGATTGGGTTATTTTGAACATAGTTTTCAAGTAATTTGGAAAAAAAAAACAAAAAAAAATTATTTTTTTTGTTCGTTGTTTTCCACATGTTTGACGATAAATGAGTCAAATAGTGATAACATATTATACATATACACAGTATATAGCAGTATTATACAGTCTTATAGCACATTTTAAAATTATATAGCACATATTTTACAATAAGTTTTACGAGATAGCACATTATATATTATATAGCACATTTATAAACAATCTAATGGATCACATAGTGATAACATATAATATTCATATACATAGTATATATTTTAACATTTTAAGAAAACATTATATCACATAGTGGTAAAATATAAGATGTATTTTTAAACAATATAATTTTTCACCTCAGTTTTAACTTTAGTTCAATTTTATTCTCATCAAATGGCTTCACGACACCGACCTACGAACAGTTAATGTTATGCTATATATCATGTATACATCTTTTATATTGTTTTAAAATGTGCTATAAGACTGTATAATACTGATATATACTGTGTATATGTATAATATCTTATCACTATATGACTCATTTATCGTAAAACATCGTAGAAAATATAAAAAATTTGTGTTATTGCCAAATTATTTAAAAACTATGTTCAAAGTAACCTAAAAATATAGGGTGCGGGTGGGGGAAATGCAGGCCCAAGTCAACCTTGCTGCCCCAAAACGAACACCCATGCATGTCATTGGTCACTGCCTTTTCAGATGTTATGCATTGCATATAATGGGTTGTTTTGGAGCAGCAAGGTTTACTTGGGCCACATTTCCCCCATTGACATTTCCCCCAGTGGACATTGTCGGGAGGAGGAGGTGTATCCGTACTCCCACTTGACTATGATGACGGAAACTGGACACTACACAACCCAAACCTTATACACTTCACAACATTTAAAATATCATTTAACCCGTGAATATGACCAAATTAACAACCTTCATCGGGGCTGCTAAATAAAGACGCTCGGCGGCCCTAGCAAATTCCTCCCAAGATGTTAAATACGTCATCTTTCCCTTGTTTTCCGTCACGAAGAGCGCACCTGCTGTTTCTCTTCCACGTGAAAACGGAAGCGGAAATGCTTGTCCCGTTTTGTGACACGGGCACAAATTATTTCATTTTAATAAATGTGTTTGAAGCTCAAAATCAAATTGCAATAAAGCTCGTCGTAAATTATTTCCCTGGCTTGAACAAACGTTGGCGAATTACAACAGATAGTAGGGATTTTGATGACTGTTTTAAACAGGGACTTCGTCGGGAACCTTTTTATTTGTGAAACCTGTGTTGACCGACACAACCGTGCTAAGGTTCCCGACGTGAGCATGGTGTCATTAGAGTGAAAAGACGGAAGAGAAATCCGGGAGCTTTTGTCTGTCAATATTTTGGAGTACCTTGCTCTGTGTTTATCTTTTTCAGACGCCAAATGATAGGCTAAAGCTTTAAGTATTTAAATGCATAAATCATCCATTCTAGAACTGTGTAGAATTAGACAAATCGGTAGGCTAGGCGTGGCAGTCGAGACGGACTGTCAGTGACTATCTGTTTGCACTGATTCAGCTCAGTGAGGTGAAGCTGTCGGACCAGGGCAAGCAAATCGACCAACATGACGTACGTATAGATCTACTACATTTATCTTCTTACATTTTGTACTTGTTCAAAAGGAGGATGCAGTGATCAAGTTGACTCATTACATCCATTCACTGGGGTGCCACAACATTTAATTTACATAAAAACCTGCATATTACATCAATCAAGACTCACTTTATTGATTTTCAATTTAAACAAATTGCTCATGACATGTGGAGATGAGGCTCTGGCTCAAATTTTAATTACAACAATCAAAAGTGAAATTGGATTTCCGATTTGAATGTATGATCTGCTATCAATAAATAAATAAGTGTTGGACATACATGATACATGAATACTGCTGTGTCTATTTTACCAGTCACTTAATGCAGGAGTCAAACGGAATTTGGTTGAGGTTTAGGTGAGGATTCACTTCAATGTTTTGACCCAGGGCAGGGGGTAAGGGCATTGAACAGGTCAGAGCAAAGTACTAACTGGGATATATATCCTACTTGGGATATTAAATCCAAGTTTGGATATTGAAATATATCCTAATTGGGATATTTTGACCAATTTTCATACAAAACGGCAATGACGAATTTTGGCATCTAAACTACAAAAACAAGATAGAATTTACAGCACAAAACTGCCAATGCGACTGTATAATTTTGCTGACTTTTTCTCGCCGAAGTTATACTCTCTGATATTGAAATTACGTGGATTATTTTTTCGTGTTGTTGCTGCAGTATACTTCCCATCAATCACCAATGTTTTATGTTTTAAACAAACAGAATAACTAGGAGAATATGCCAGCCTGAAAATATGGAAGTATGGAAAAAATAGCCAAAGTGGGATATTTTATCCCAATTGGGATATATATCAGTTAGTCCTTTTCCCTGACCTGCTGAAGCATTTTAACAACTCTCATTTGCTAAGTCCCCACTAACCCCGAGTTTGGGGGGTGGAGGTTTCGCTTGACTCCTGCATAAAGCCCACACAGTGACACCGAATAGTTTGTTGTATTAAAAAAAAACAGTGTTCTGTTCCTCGCACACAGCAAACTTTTCATCTTGGACCAAACAGCCTGCACTGCAAGTAGGCACAGCTTCAGGTCTGGAGCCATGTACAGTCATGTGCATGGGCAAGTCTCATTAACCTTGGTTATTAGTTGAAAGATGTTCCGAGAAATGTTCACCGTCACCGCACACAGATGACAAAAACTCCAGGGCAAAACATATTAACAATATCGAACAAGTTTGATCTCACAAACGTTTGTTCCGAAACACTGTTTTTGTTCAAATGCAACAAAACATTTGCTGTGTGCGTAACCCCGTTGGGCTTAAGTGACAATTCAGTGAGAAAATGTATGAGAATTTGTTAGGCCCTTGTCACTTGATTAGTTGTTTAGCATGACCTTGAGTTTTGAAATACCCATGCTAGATGCTATAATTATCTATTATTAATTATTGGATTGCAAACATGAAGAAAATAAGTAAGTTTTTCTCATGAAAATGTAAATCCCTCATCTATTTAATTATATATTGCCCACAAAATATAGATGAGGGCTGGCCATGCTAAACAACAAATCAAGTGACAATGGCCAAATAGACCATTATTTCAGCCCAAAAAGTTTTCTGTCCTGTGACAGTGTCATACAGGAGGACCAGTTCTGAGCATAGTACTCAGTACTCCAATGGTAATGTGGTGAAGTTATGTGGTGCATTATTTGTAGGTAAACTTTTTACTTACATGTATACCACAGTGAATGTCACATAGTCAGGGCTTGTTTTTTCACGGGAATCCGATTCCCGTCGGCACTCCCGCAAAATAATCTGCGGGATTCCAACAGATTCTCGTAAAATTTGTAGTACATGTAACCGTAATCTGTATAGAAATGATAGCATTGGATTCCTGTGGATTCCCATAGAGCTAGGTTGCGAAAATCTATTTGGATTCCTGTGAATTTTGACGAAAAACAAGGCCTGCATAGTGAATGTCAAATAGGGGAAATTGTCCTTGGGGGGAAATCGTCCAGAAGGGAAATTGTCCTGCGGTGGAGGTGGGGAAAAATCATGTGGGGATATCCTCAAGGGGGTTGAAGGAATTGTCCTACAATCAATATAGTCTGCAGAATGAAATAAACAAATTGAGAGGGTGATATCATATTATTGCAGCACAAGGGTGTGTTCACTGTTCACCCAAGACAAATCCAGAATCATTAAAGTGACATGCAAAAAGTATCACTGATAATCATGGTAATTTGACATGGTAAATTCATGGTATATCCGCTTCAAAACTTCATCATGTCATTCTGGCCAAATCAATCAAGTCTGGCAATAGTATTAGTACACAGGATTGCGTATAATTCCTCCTTTCATCCATAATTCAGTTAATTCTGAATGCTTGTTAATTTCTCTCTTAGCTCATTCGGTTGGAGTCCTCTAAATGAGCTGCTTACAGGTTTATGATGTTACTGGTGAAATCTTCCTGCTGGCATAGAACTAGACTTCTGTAATATAGATTTTGAAGCATCCTTCCTGTCAGCTCCAACTACCATCATGTATTCCCAAAATGAAGCATTCCACACCTGTGTTTCTTTCATCTATCAATTCGACATGATATCCACTAAAGCCCACCTACTTTTAGTTTAAAAAATAAATATTAATGGACTCTAACTGTATTTATCTGGCCTTTTGGGGTCTTACATGCCGGTATTATAGGATCGTGTGCAATAGAACAATGTCTAAGTGAATTACTAGATTTGGTTTCATTACCGGTATTAATGGTACTGCTGCAAATCTTAATCTGTGAGTATTTTATTCAGATATGGAATTCTCGTCACTATATATGGCTGAATACTGCTGATCGTGACTGGTAATTCACTAATTGACGACTGAATATTTCATCGGGTAATTTTGTGTGGTCTTACATGCCAGTTCCTGGGCAGACACCATGCCAATATAATATAAATGTAGATTCCGACAGCAAAGTTTTCAAAGGATTTACTATTTCTTAAATTGACATTGAAAACTTAATTTCAATCCTCAAGAGTGTAAACAACCTGTTACATGTTCTTTTCCCAAGTTCATTACTGCAAATGAGTAATATGGTGGGTGGCCTGATTCCTTGATCATACATGTACAGTACTCCGGAACCTCTCCTACAAAGGCTACAGCTACCTTTGAAGTAACATAAGTGTGGTTTATTTCTACTCCCAGAAGATCCTAGGCGAGCCATTGGTCGATAGCGGTCACGTGCCGTTGGGATAAAAACACATATCAAACTGCACTGGCTGACCTAGTTGACTGCAGTCTGTGATGTAAACAAACATGGCAGCTGGAGTGTTTTGTCAGCGACAGAACTGGAAATAAAGAATATGTCGGATATCAACTTTGTAAATCTGACCGATAGTATGTACGACTGTTCCTGGAATATCTGGAAAAGGTAGTCTACTGTGACTGTGAGTAACAGTTGACGAAAGCCGCCTGACAATGACTTCGCTTCGACGATCTCGACTCGGTACGCTCACATGCGCCGGTACAATGTGAATGATGTGGAAGTTCACCCCTCATATTCACGTTTATTCTTATTTGACGTGTACAATTTTAGGTTACATGAATCAAAATACTGTTAGCATACAGAAAACATTCTTAGAATACGTTGTTTAATTCAAGATTGACCATTTTCAGACGTTTTTTGTTCGAAAATTGTTCGTCTTTTTCGCCGACTCGACCCCAGCTCGGTCGATCAGCCGAACAGTTGGCGATCAGACTCTAGCGCTGTACGGTCTTTTGACTTATCATTTCGAGCAGAAGTAATGATTTCTTGTCATATTTCTATGAAATATGACCAAATCTACAATGCTGATTCCGAATATTTCAAAATATTTGACGCGTCTCCAACCGTTTTTATTGTCACTTTTGTCGTATTTGATTAGCAAATTTTAGACCCACTTTACCTCGCAACTTCCCGAGTTGAAAAGGCTGCTCGTAGAAATAAATTCGTTATCCTGTCTCTGCTCGTTTGATACAGTATCAAACTCGCAGGGACAGGATAACTTATATTATTTCTACTCCCAGAAGATCCTAGGCAAGCCATTGGTCGACAGCGGTCACGTGCCGTTGGGATAAAAACACATATCAAACTGCACTGGCTGACCCAGTTGACTGCAGTTTGTAATGTAAACAAACATGGCAGCTGGAGTGTTCTGTCAGCGACAGCACTGGAAATAAAGAATATGTCGGATATCAACTTTGTAAATCGGACCGATAATATGTGCGACTGTTCCTGGAATATCTGGAAAAGGTACATGTAGTGTACTGTGACTGTGAGTAACAGTCGACGAAAGCCGCCTTGACACTTGACTTCACTTCGACGATCTCGCCTCGGTACGATCACATGCGCCGGTACAATGTGAATGATGTGGAAGTTTACCCCTGATATTCGCGTTTATTCTTATTCGACGTGTACAGTTTTAAGTAACATGAATCAAAATACTGTTAGCAGATAGAAAACTTTCTTAAAATACGTTGTTTAATTCAAGATTGACAATTTTCAGACGGTTTTTTTTCAAAAACTGTGCCGTCTTTTTCGCCGACTCGACCCCAGCTCGGCCGATCAGCCGAAGATTTGGCGATCGGACTCTAGCGCTGTACGATCTTTTGACTTATCATTTCGAGCAGAAGTCATCATTTCTTGTCATATTTCTATGAAATATGACTAAATCTACAATGCTGATTCCGAATATTTCAAAATATTTGACGCGTCTCCAGCCGTTTTGATTATCACTTTTGTCGTGTTTGGTTAGCAAGTTTTAGACCCACTTTACCTCGCAACTTTCCCGAGTTGAAAAGGCTGCTCGTAGAAATAAATTTGTTATCCTGTCTCTGCTCGTTTGATACTGAATTTTATCCTGTTTCCTGGCGAATGCCACACTCCCGCTTCGCGGTCGTGTGGCATTTTCGCCAGGAAACAGAATAAAATTCAGTATCAAACTCGCAGGGACAGGATAACTTATATTATTTCTACTCCCAGAAGATCCTAGGCAAGCCATTGGTCGACAGCGGTCACGTGCCGTTGGGATAAAAACACATATCAAACTGCACTGGCTGACCTAGTTGACTGCAGATTGTAATGTAAACAAACATGGCAGGTGGAGTGTTCTGTCGGCGACAGCACTGAAAATAAAGAATATGTCGGATATCAACTTTGTAAATCTGACCGGTAGTATGTGTGACTGTTCCTGGAATATCTGAAAAAGGTAGTGTACTGTGACTGTGAGTAACAGTTGACGAAAGCCGCCTTGACGCTTGACTTCGCTTCGATGATCTCGCCTCGGTACCGTACAATCACATGCACCGGTACAATGTGAATGATGTGGAAGTTTACCCATGATATTCGCGTTTATTCTTATTCGACGTGTACAAGTTTAGGTTACATGAATCAAAATACTGTTAGCAGATAGAAAACATTCTTAGAATATGTTGTTTAATTCAAGATTGACCATTTTCAGACGTTCTTTGTTCGGAAACTGTGCCGTCTTTTCCACCGACTCGACCCCAGCTCGGCCGATCAGCCGAAGAGTTGGCGATCAGACTCTAGCGCTGTACGGTCTTTTGAATTATCATTTCGAGCAGAAGTGATTTCTTGTCATATTTCTAAGAAATAAAATATTTCAAAATATTTGACGCGTCTCCAGCCGTTTTCATTATCACTTTTGTCGTATTTGGTTAGCAAGTTTTAGACCCACTTTACCTCGCAACTTTTCCGAGTTGAAAAGGCTGCTCGTAGAAATAAATTCGTTATCCTGTCTCTGCTCGTTTGATACTGAATTTTATCCTGTTTCCTGGTGAATGCCACACTCCCGCTTCGCGGTCGTGTGGCATTTTCGCCAGGAAACCGGATAAAATTCAGTATCAAACTCGCAGGGACAGGATAACGTATAATATCCCCTAATAATTCAATCACCATTAAAATTAAATCACCCCAAATTATGGACAAAATTCAATCAATTCAAATAAAGTCAATCAGTTCGCTCTCTAAAATCAGTCGCACTCCCACACATTAGCTAAGGAGTATGAAAAACAACACTTGCCAAACGTAAGCCTTTCTACGTTATAACCTGGAGGAGTGTGATATCGCACTCCTTAAAATCATTTTTCGAATTCCAGGAGTGTGATTCTAGCCCTCCTGCTATTTTAAAAAATTGAAAAACTTGGAAATAATGGATTATCTGTATGATTTTGGACCATTTTGTGAATTTCCTGTTGATCAGCCCAGGTTGATGGTGCTCGAGAAATTTCTCTTCCTGTTTACTGTGATTGAATTATTAGAGGATTTACTGTGAACCATGTTAAAGGGGAATACTTGAAGTACTCAGGAAGTCCATAAACTTGTCTACATGAAGGTACATTTCTATACTGCACATACTGCTCATTATTCATCTCAACAACCCTGTTTCATGTTTCCAGCTGGTGATAGGCAATTTCCCCCTCCCCCCCCCTAAAAACCACCACTTCAGTCTCCCAACACTTTCAAGCCAGAACAAGTGCAATTTGTACTGTACTGTTGTTCCATATTTGTCTAGGTTATGAATGATATATGAAGATAGTCTGTCTGCCTGGCAATTTAGTGTCTGTTTCCTGATAACCCCTGTTCCTTATTTTGTCTGTTCTGGCTGTCTCCATTTCCCGGATGACCTGTTTCCTTTGGCAATTGTTTTTACCATCCTTGTGTCAAAAGTTGGTATTGTTGTCTTAGCTGAACATTGGCTTATATATCATCTGTTTCATATTGTAAACCGTTTATACAGATCGTAAATCTATTAAAATTAATAACGCATCCTGTAACTTGTATTTAGTTGTCAGTTGGCATGTATTATGTAAATGTAATTAGAGATGTAGATTGCCAGTGAAATTAATAGTGACAGAAGACATAATATGCATACATGCACAGTCTAGCCTCGCTATAAGGTAAAAAGCGCTGATTCTGATATAAGGCGGGTGCTGTCATGTCCCCGAAATTAACAAATGCATATCATTTCAGTCCTTTTATAACACTGAAAATCTATAAGGTGGTTCAGATTTGGTCCCCCAATAACAACGTTATAGCGAGGAATACACTGTACTTGAATATTGAATAATCCTATCTGGCTACATCTATTATGGATATTACTGAAAACATTGATTCTGATTCTCCACCATTTTAAAATTTGAAGAACTTAGGGAACCTCAGAAATGAAGTCTGAGACAAGATAAGATGGATAAAAGCAACTCTCCTTGTGTAGAATATCGAATACTACCATAAACACTCTGCTTTAATAAACCCCAAATAGGATTGTCACATGAAGTATTATAGGATTGTCACCTGTAGAATATCGAATACTATCATAATCACTCTGCTTTAATAAGCCCCATACATGTATAAGATTGTCATGTGAAGTATTATAGGATTGTTACCTGTAGAATATCGAATACTACCATAATCACTCTGCTTTAATAAGCCCCAAATAGGATTGTCACATGAAGTATTATAGGATTGTCACCTGTAGAATATCGAATACTACCATAATCACTCTGCTTTAATAAGCCTCATATAAGATTGTCATGTGAAGTATTATAGGATTGTCACCTGTAGAATATCGAATACTACCATAATCACTCTGCTTTAATAAGCCCCAAATAGGATTGTCACATGAAGTATTATAGGATTGTCACCTGTAGAAATCGAATACTACCATAATCACTCTGCTTTAATAAGCCCCAAATAGGATTGTCACAGTGAAGTATTATAGGATTGTCACCTGTAGAATATCGAATACTACCATAATCACTCTGCTTTAATAAGCCCCAAATAGGATTGTCACATGAAGTATTATAGGATTGTCACCTGTAGAATATCGAATACTACCATAATCACTCTGCTTTAATAAGCCCCAAATAGGATTGTCACATGAAGTATTATAGGATTGTCACCTGTAGAATATCGAATACTACCATAATCACTCTGCTTTAATAAGCCTCATATAAGATTGTCATGTGAAGTATTATAGGATTGTCACCTGTAGAATATCGAATACTACCATAATCACTCTGCTTTAATAAGCCCCAAATAGGATTGTCACATGAAGTATTATAGGATTGTCACCTGTAGAAATCGAATACTACCATAATCACTCTGCTTTAATAAGCCCCAAATAGGATTGTCACAGTGAAGTATTATAGGATTGTCACCTGTAGAATATCGAATACTACCATAATCACTCTGCTTTAATAAGCCCCAAATAGGATTGTCACATGAAGTATTATAGGATTGTCACCTGTAGAATATCGAATACTACCATAATCACTCTGCTTTAATAAGCCTCATATAAGATTGTCATGTGAAGTATTATAGGATTGTCACCTGTAGAATATCGAATACTACCATAATCACTCTGCTTTAATAAGCCCCAAATAGGATTGTCACATGAAGTATTATAGGATTGTCACCTGTAGAATATCGAATACTATCATATTCCTCTGCTTTAATAAGCCCCATATAAGATTGTCATGTGAAGTATTATAGGATTGTCACCTGTAGAATATCGAATACTATCATAATCACTCTGCTTTAATAAGCCCCAAATAGATTTGTCCCATGGAGTTAAACCTCAGATAGGATTGTCACCAGTTTGTAAGTCACTGTTAGTTCTGACTTATGGCATCAGCTATCCTACATTTGTATAGAGAATCAACTGCTGGAGCTGAAGATAGTCCATCTTCACCACGTCAAGGTTTCTATTTGTGAGCCAAAGGCGAACCCTTGACCAACTTGCATAGCAAACCGCGTTCCGCCCACGCTCCGTGACCTAGAAAAACTGCGCTGATGTTAAAATACGTTTGGGTTTTACTTTCGCTGCTAAATTATTCACTGATACCGAATGTGAAATATTTAATCCGAGCACGCATAACAATAAAATATTAATGGATAGACCAGTGAAATTTTATAGAAATCTGTGCGTGTCAACCCAAATCCAGTCCTTTAGTGGGACGGTGAGGTCGGATACAATGACATCGCGGACCGCCTTTGAAGTTTCAGTGTTTCCTACATTTGCCTTGCCTGTTGGGTGTTTGATGGTAGATGAATGGGTTTATTTTCTCTTCAAATAGATTTTGTTTTAACCCTTTCACCGATTAAACCCGGTACACGGGGATAACGAGAGTGCCACCCATACGACCAGCCCCGGTAGACCGGGTTAGCTTTAAACCTGTTCGCCATCACGATGGGTACAGCACTTGTATTTTTTTGCATCCGTTTTAACAGAAATCTATCAAACACTGTATGTATTCTGGAAAGCCAAAACCTTGATCAATTTGATTCTCGAAGTTGTTTGTTTGTTTGCAAAAGAAATAAAGCAAAATTAGATGTTGAACGGAAAAAATCGGATGGAAAAATGCATTTTTCCTCACATACCGTGTGACGGGCCTGTCGGCAGCAAGCCGCAGAAATGGAAAAAATCATTGAAAACCTCTTCCTAACTCCTGTATTTTTGAACTTACACGACTGCTAAAGTGTGGTGAATATTCCCCAGACGATTAAAACTGCCATCGGCGATCGACGAAGTTTATTTCCATATTTTTACGAGTCTTGATCCACAACGTGTGTCAAACAAAAATCCATTTCATTCAAGATGGATTCCCCCGCCGGCCGACGAGCCAATCGGTATGCGTAATTTTGCCCACGTGACCTGTATCAGCCAACAGATTTGAGACGAGCGTAGACAGTGGCTGGAATGATGGAATGACATCATTTTACAATCCAATCGTATCCTCCGTTGCATTTTGCCATCCATTCCAGGTTATTTCCTGTGTAGAAAGGTGAAAGGTTACGCTTTTCAATGAGAGATCAAACCTGAAGATTGGTAGAGTAAAACTCGAGAAAAACGCTGTCAAATGCGGTCGAAAAAAGACGATTTCTCCGTTGGATTTTGACGTTTTTAAGTCGAGAAAGCCGGGGGAAAAGCGCATTCTCTCGCAGTAAAACCTAATTTTGTATGCTATTTTATTTATTTTGCTATAAAACTAGAGCAAATAACACTGGAGTGTGTATTGTGGAGACAGGTTTCTTATGTTTTTCTGCAAATCTCGGACGCAAACGCAATTTCTAGCATTCCAAAGACAACATATACAAATTTGATCAGTTCTTAGGGAATTGATCGTCAGCAGGTCACTTTTGTCAGGGGAAATAGTCGGTGAAAGGGTTAAACTATGTTTCCTTTATATATATTAATGTTCATGGTTGTTGAAAAGGTGCATTTCATCTGCCACTGGGTATCGCACAAGCTATGGTGTTTTTGAATCTGTTGTCACGGTCGCCATGGTCGCGGTACTTAAGTGATCTGATTGGGCAATATGTGCAGGATGTTGCTTTTGCTGATTGGCTGACATCTACCGCTGTGTTGTCGCTGATCGCGATACATTGCCCAAGCGTACCAGGGGCTATATCTAGGATAGAGATACCCCTGGTTTTAGCGAGGATGAAGATAGTCGTGAAGGTCTACAAAATTCTATTGGTTGCATGCCTTCAATTTTGGATAGGAAGTCATGCCCGACAAGGTGGCAACAGTCAATCTTTTGATGTACATTTACCTTTCTAGAGTTGAGTTGAATAAAAACAATTATAGATTTGATTGAGAAATTTAATTAGGAGTTTGTAGATGTTTTCCTGATTAAAGGTACATACATGTACAGATATACATTGTATACTGTTTATATATATCCTGGAAGTTTCATTATTCTCACACTTGGTGGCTTCATCATTTCTGCACCCCCATTTCCTCTGAATTGAACTCTTCCTGGACATGACTGACAGCATGTTCACACATGCCGGATCTTCCATTATTGGGGAAGTAAGGGGGGTGTTACACATGCAGAATGTTGCATGTTGTCGCCAGCTGGTGGGCTCCTGTAACCAGTCATCACCCATCCTCAGGGGAAGAACACATCAGATACACTGGAAAACAGGACAATATGAGTGGATACTTCTAAAAATAGAAATGGTAGTCAGATGACATATGGTCCTAATTATTCATTATGGACTTAATGTGTACCAAATTAATCTTCCGACTATGTCTGTACTGTCTGCGATTAAAATCAGTGATGTTTGACTGAATATACATGTATAGGCTAGCAGGGATTCTTGTTTTAGTTTCGTAAAACAAAAGCCAATGTGATGGGATGAGGGGTGGGGGAAGTGGCTTGGAGGTGAACAGGCTAGGAAAAATCAGATTTGATCAGTGGTGATCCATTTACAATTTTTTTGACATTTTATTCTTCAGTGAAAATGTTGTGCACACAAAGAGTATGTTCTCCATGTAGGCCAGGCCTGCTTTCATGACTTTTGTTACAAAATACTTTATTTCTCTCAGCTTTATACTACATGTAGGAAATAGGTGACATGGTTTGGGGTGGGGTTGCTTACATTTAGGAATAAGCCATGATTGTTACTAATATAGACATCTGTCTCAGGAGATATTTGATTGTCATCTATCACCCACAAAAAAAATTCATATATTTCCATAAATGTTTCTGTGTAAAGTTGCCAGCACCCAAATTAATAAAAGTATAAGATTTTAATTTGAAAGACACAAAGAAATATTTGAGGTATGGTAATTGTTCGAGAGAGAAGTGGTCTGCAGTTTTGAAGAAGGCAAACAAGACAACAGAAGACATTATTTATAAACACTAACTCAAGGACTACACAATTCTGTGCTTTTCAGAACAACTTCGGATGAATCCATCAAATCAAAAACATTGAATGGATGAGACCTCATGTGCTTCAGATTAAATTAAATTTTGGTGAAATTTTCAGGAAGTTCATCGGAAATTGGCTTTTATCATGCTATTGTGGTTATTAGACACTGTTCTGTAATTACATCAGTACATTGTATCTGTACACACATCTTTGGAGTTTCCAATGGTTGATTTGCACTATAATCTAAGTTAATCCTTAGACAATACTATCTTGCCCTGATAGCTGCGACAGGTGCATTGACACATGGGTCACTGCATGAGCTCTGGTTCATTCTACTAGCATCTCCCCTATCTTTTTAACTGTTGATAAATGGTGTAAATGTGATAAATATGGATCAAATTTTCCAACTATTCCAAGAAAGCCAAATAATTACTTAAATATATGAAAATTTTGGCAACTTCAGGTCAAAAGTAATCTGGTTATCATCCATCAGGCTAAAGACAATTAATTGCTTGTTTCCTGTCCGCTTGTTTTTCAAAAGTGATGCGGGCATGGTCTTTGTTTTCATTATTCATTACTCATTATTTGAAATAAATTTGGGCTGACATTCGGCGGCCATGTTTGGGAATGTTCAAACAAACAAGTTACCTCCCCTGACATGATTTTCCACGACAGGATATTATTTTCATCATTTTTATACGCCCGCCCAAAAGGCGGTCGTATTATGTGATGGCGGTTTCCGTCCGTCTGTCCGGTTCTCGTGTCCGGTCTATATCTGGGACAGTTTCCTATCCACAGCTCCAATTTTTGGTGAGTGGCTACCCAACGGGGAGACGATGTGTCGCGTACCAAAATGAAGGTCGAGGTCACAGGTCAAAGGTCACTGGCCTAAAAAAGAAGAAATCACTGAAGTGTTCGTGTCCGGTCTATATCTCTGAACGTTTTCTATCCACAGTTGCAATTTTTTGTGAGTGGACACGCCAGGTGGAGACGACGTGTCGCGTACCAAAATTGAGGTCGAGGTCAGAGGTCAAAGGTCACTGTTGCCAAAAATCAGGAAATCATTGATCGTTGACAGTTTTCTATCTAAAGTTCTAATTTTTGGTGAGTGGATGCCCTAGGTGGGGAACGATGTGTTGCATATTAAATGTAGGTCAAGGTCAGAGGTCAAAGGTCAGTGTGATTGAAAAATCAGGAAATTGTTAAAAATTTTAATTTTTTGTGAGTGGGTTCAATAGGCAGAAATGAAGTGATGCGTACAAAAAATTAGGTCAAGGTCAAAGGTCACTGACCCCAAAATTAGGAAATTATTAAAAATAACATTTTTTTGTGTCAGTAGATACATTAGGGAAACACGATGTGTCACATACCAAAATGTAGGTCAAGGTCAAAAGGTCAAGGTCACTGTGACCCCAAAATCGTGAAATTGTTAAAAATCATGAATTTTTGTGTCCATTGAGAAATTGAGGGGAGACGGTTTGTCATGTACTAAAATTTAGGTCAAGGTCAAAGGTCAAGGCCACTGTGGCCCCAAAATCAGGAAATCATTAAAAATCATGATTTTTTGTGTGCATTGATAGATTGAGGGAAGACGATGTGTTGTGTACCAAAATTGAGGTCAAGGTCAAAGGTCAAGGTCACTGTGACCCCAAAATCAGAAATCATTAAAAGTCACATTTACATATGCCTGTCGAAGACGAGGTCGTGTAATGCGATGTTGCGTTCTGTCCATTTATCCATTAACATTTGTCGTCCATGCGATAGCTCTAGTTTCAAGGTATGGATTGGTACCAAACTTTGAGTATACCTTACTCGCATGGCAAAATGGAGCCATACATATGAGATCAATTTGTCAAAGGTCTAGGTCGCAGTCCCCCAAAACTGAATCAAGCTTAGCTGACTAAATGTGTTGGAATATTGTTGGAATATTCGAAGTTCTTTCCCCCGCATTTATATGGTATTGTCCTGTGGAGTTGTCTCCCATGTTTGAAACGCTTCATTTAGTTAAACTGTTATGAAATAAAAACCATACATTTACTAATTTGATGGGGAGAATAATCCTTTATGAACTTCACACCTGTTTATTAACTCAAGAACAAAGGTTTACTTCATCAATTTCTTCCTTCATGAAAAATTCTCTCGTCTGAAAGGAATCCATTTGCAGGAAAACTACTATTTTCTTGTGTTTGACTATTGTCGATTTCAGTGAGGGATATGTGAGCTCTCAGCTCTTGCTTCAAGGTCAACTAGTTACCAAGAGTTAAGCTCATTTTAGTTTATCATTCAATATAATGATAAGCTCATAACTCATAAGCAAAGAATTGTAGACCTTTCTCTGAATTGCTAGATCAATTGAAATCAAGGCTATTAAACAACCTTGAAATTTGAACCAATGTAATTCCAGATATACGGGCGTATATTGAAGCCCCTTGGGCTCTTGTTGTGTTTTGTACTCTGTCTCAAATGGGATGCTCAGTACATAATAAAGAATCTAATTATCATGCGCACAATTAATTTTCGGCGGACATTTGTGTACATCATGCAGGCAGAACCCTCCAAAGCCTTAGGCTCTAGTTTATTATTAAATCATTTTGGTCCAGGCATTTAGCAATATTTCGACCATAATCTGAATATAGTTTGTGTGATGGTGAATACTGACAGGTCAGTCTTTGGAGATTCACAAATTACGAAAGTATAAAAACGAAAACTGGACTCCGCATAAGCTCCTTCTGTCATGTACGTCAATGAAAAGAGTTTTCTTTTCAAATTTTAACTTTACAACACAGCCGGTAGTTTTATTTCAAAGTGTATCGCACTACTATCAGCGAAGAAAACCACATGGTAAATTTGTTCTCGTATTCCCGTCGTCCCGCCAACTGAAACAGAAAGCACGTGGAGTTTGTCGTGTCTATATGTAGTCTCTTGCTCAAGTTCATGTTGGGCTGCAGAGTTGCTCTTCACAGGTTGTACAGATTTCCTGTCAATCAGCGACCAATGGGAGCGCTTGATTTGGTGTTAGTCAATCTTCTGTTGTAAAGCACGTGTCGCAGACTGTGTGCGCCCTATGACTGTAGTCGAGACTGTCGTTATATCATCGTCATGTGATCTGCGCATGTCTCACATCTGAGTTAATTTACTTCCGCTTTCTGTATCAAGCGTGTTATTGGCAAAACTTTGGCAATTATTTCTAGAACTGATAATCCCCAAACATTCGAAGCCAGATTGTCAAAGGATCAGCAATGGATTTTCACATCATTGAAATAATTTGCACCATTTCGAGGATTGAGTTTTCGTCAAAAATATTGAGTACATGTATTTCTTGCCCAAAACGTACACTTTAAATAGAGTTTTTGACTGTCTGTATTCAGTTTTTGACATTTTCTTACTACCGTTTAACGGTATAAGAATGGACGTCTATATGAATCCCTGTTAATATGTTTCACAAATGTTAAACTCTGCTCGACTTAGGTTAAGGATTATCAACTAGCTGCTAGTGGTCAACTCTTGTGCAAGAACGACTTTACATGAAGTTGCCGCTTGCATTTGTTAACTCCATCAGTGCCATGCCGAAATTATGGACATACAGAAAGAAGATGGATTCAACTTTTGTAATTTCACCAATGTTTCGATATCTAATTAGAGAAAACCTGTTAACTTGCTAGATGAAATGAATGAATGTTACATGAAAGAAATGGATTCAGGCCAGAAAGTATTGAGAGAAGACGAAAGGCAGATCCCATCAAACTATTTTCAAATATGATGCATGAAGTGAGACAAAATGCATTGAAGCAACAGAAACCCGTGCCCACCCAACGTGTATAATCCAACGTACAACGTATTGAAGTAGGACCTGGTCCGGGAGAAGATGCGGCAGGCTTACCTGTATAATAGATCTTGCAAATCCCTCCGGCTGTATATCGTACCTCTGTCTAGTACGGCTGGATATGGTCGACTGGGCCGAGTTTTAGCATGGACTCCCCGATCTCCCGTTTTCAGCCTTCTGGCTTTTCATTGGCTGAGGGTCTTCGGGATTTTCCGGCCATCTTCGCTGGTTCAACATGATCTCAGCGGCCACTACCACACCCTTCCCCCTCCTGATTTTTGGGGTGGGTTATCTCCAGCCTTTCAGCCTTCCAGCTTTTTCTTTTATCGTGTTTTACATCCAGCCCTATCCCTACCCTAACTGTCCTAACTTCAAAATATGTCCCTAAAAACTCCCGGATATTCCTAAACCCTATGCTACACTTAAAATGGTGCAGTTCCCATTACTCCAGCATTTCTGCCTAGCATGTCCTGCCCTTACAAATAAGCTACGCCAGCCTCAAAAATGCCGACACTAAAAACTTCCCTATCTCTGCACTAAAAATGATGCACTATTAAAACACACTAAAATTGTTTTTCCCAGATTCAAAGAAATACTCTATTTCTTTCTTTCTTTCTAAACCTCAACTTCAGTCTGTTAGCAGACCGCGAGGCTACTGAACACCCCCCTTTCCCCCCACCGGGGCATGCCTACTAGCTGCCCCAGTGGAAAATCCAAAAGCTACCCATAAAAATTAACCTTAAGAAATGTACTCCAAGGCCTAGCAGCCTTATCCCCTCCCTCCTCAAAATTTAGATGGCTCATCAGCCATTTAGCCTGGAGCCAACCACACACGCTGAGCACGGAGCTGACAAGTCACCCAACCCACCAATTCTTTAAGATCCTTCAACGGCCTTTCAAATATTTAGGCCTAGAATTGGCACCTATCAATAAAAAGGGCTATGTAATCCTAAAGGGTGACAAAAAAAAAAGAAAAACTTTAAAGTTTAAGTTCTTGTAACTCTCCATTTATTTTCAGCTATTATGAAAAGCTGAAGCTAATATCTATAGCTATGACAGGCAATAAGTGTCTCCCCTTTTGTACTCAGCGTGTGTGAATAAAATAACTATTAAAATATTCACTAGAATAGGGAGCTAAAAAGGGAGAACTGCCTACTAGCTTTCTCCCTCCAAAAAGCCCCATTCTCAAAAAAAAATAAAAGATAAAAAATAATCACCCCCCCTCCCCATCTGTTTTCCCCTGGGATGAGTCCCGAGAAATAGATGCGAGGCCCCAGAGGGAAGACCGCCTACCAGCATCCCCCCACCCAGGACCCCCATCTCAAGACCCATCCCAAGCCTGTTTTTCCTCCGGAGTGCTAAGCCCGTCTTCCGGTGACCACCCGGCGCAACGCCCTATACCGAAAGATGGTAGAATCGGCAGGCGTTCCGCCGGGTTATCTCCGCGACCAGCCGGGGTGGCATATTTTTTACCCCGGCCACCCATTGAATAACGGGCCACACACCCCAGGGGGTATTGATCCGCGGGAATCCTCGAGGAGACTGGTAAGGCGAGTCGGATTCAACCATCAACCGATCCATGGGCAAGCCCCGAACAGCAGCCCTGGTGTCCCTGCAGTCCAAAGCCCGGGCGCTCACCCCAAATATTACATTTGGGAAGCGTCCCGAGCCAAGACTCAAGGGCAGCAGAGCTCCCAAGGAAGCAGTGCACATGGACCGGATGGGTAGCCGATAGCGTCTCCCCCAAGATCCCCAGAAGATCATCGAGGGCCATGGTCCGCCCTCCGCCATCCCGGTAGCCACTCCTCCGGGTATTTTCCCGGCAATGAATGACGACGCGGGAGCGCCAATGGCAAGATTTCCCTCAGGAAATCAGCCTGACACTGGCGCTCCACGACAGACACATGGTCCTCATAGTCCAGACCGACCTCCCCCAGACCAACACATCCCGGGGACCGCAGAAATTGATGAAGTTTATCCTTGGCTTTCCGGTCCACAGGACGGCCGGCCT
>JAVTVY010014785.1:0-61696 GCA_036873755.1 Hanleya hanleyi | reverse complement strand
TCGTGTTGTGAGAGCAGCTATCAATACTCACGCTGCAGCGATCGAAGACGGGGGACAGGATAACTTACAACAGGCGTTCATCCAAATGCGTCCCAGCTTCAGGAAAACAGCCATGGCTATCTATGAACAGTATACCCTACTACCGCTTGAAATGAAAGGCGACCCTACACACAGGTCCATCATGAAGACCAAGAGTCACTTGGAAGAAGATATGGGGCTAGCGTCCACCGAAGCCCTGGTAAAGGCGATCAGAATGCGCAAACAACTCTTTGGGGACATGCTTCCTGAACAATATCCTGGACTGTCTGAGGAACAAACGGATCAGAGCGAACATGGCCGAAGATTGAACTTTCTCAAATGGCGACTTCTGATTGGACAAGAGGATACTTGCAAACATACCCAACGCGGCTCCCCTAGCGTGGGTATGTTGTACTGGAGAATATAATAAACAATATGAACACTTATGAACGTGCTGATCTTCTGCTTTTTATATATTCAAACCCAATCCTAAATTTACATACACCCACTAAGCCACCCTGCCTCTCTCGGTAGGTCAACGCCCGTTGGTGGCACCACCACCGGGCGTCAACACCCGGTGGTGGTGGTGGTGTCACCAACCGGTGGTGGTGGGGTCTATACATATAGGGATGAACTTGTGTGCCTCCTCAGTCCATATGTATTTAGACACCAATCCAACCCGACGCTACCCCAAGAGAACTTCAAAATAAGGCCCCCACGGACCAATGGGTCCACTAGGAGTCCACCTAGACCCCAGAACGTCCATTCCAATGCCATTTTTCTACTGCGCATGCGCAGACAGACGCAATTCCCACCCCACACCTATCCAGCTGAACGCTCTCCCACGAGAGCTTCACAAGGATACCTCCCACGACCCATTTGGACCATTATGAGTCCACCTCGACCCCAAAAACACCCCTCCCATGCCCTTTTCCCACAATTACCTGACTGCGCATGCGTAGAATGATAAAAACGGACACTAGCCCAGTCGGAAGGACCACCACGAATGCTCCACGATGACACCTCCCACAACCCAATGGTGGCCCTCCGTAGTTTCGTAGTAATGGCCCCTCTCTAATTTCATAATACGATAGACTGCCCTTGTTCTGCTACATCATAATTCTTCTTGTCTTCTTAATAGCTTATATCTATAATGCCATCCTATTCAGCATTATCAACGCTGCAAACGAGTACGTACAAATCGAGTGCTGGCTTCGTCTACACGCTGATCGGGATCATGAGTAAAGTTTGTCCTGCCTCAGTTATGCCCCTTGGGTGTGCCTAAAAATCGGGACTCATTTACGGGAAGAAAATCTGACAAAAAACGGTTAGGTTGACACCCACTTTTGTTTGCCTTTTTAAGTTGAGACTGGACCAGGGAACGTGAATAAGAAGTTTAATTGAAATCGCTCTTACAGATTTTTCTGGAAATTGAGCCGAATTTGACCATTTTTCGACATTTTTAAGGGGTTTTCTAGGAAAATGAAGCAAGCATGGAGGAGAATGTTCGAGTTTAATTTTTCTATAACATAGCAGTGTTATATCTTAAAATAATAGTTTCATCATGCTCTTTCAGAAAATATATACATATAAGTGATTTGGGTTGAAGGTTTTGCGACAACTGGTGGCCTAAAAACGGACCCATAGTCTATTCCATGCCGAATAAAAGAATCTCCGGAGTGCACCCAATCGGACCCCTACACACCCAAAACCTCCCTTTCGATACACTTTTTCTACTGCGCATGCGCAGAATTACGTCAGTTCCACCCCATACCCATCCTGTTAGACGCTTCCCCACATATGCTTCAAAATAAGGCCTCACGCGACCCAATCGGACCTCTAGGGGTCCACCTCTGCCCCAAAACGTCCATTCCCATACACTTTTGTTTACTGCTCATGCGCGAAATGACGTCAGTTCCACGTCACATTCATCCAGTCGGATGCTCCCTCACGAGTGCTTCACACTGATACCTCACTCGACTCAAACGGACCGATAAGGGTCCACCTAGACTCCAAAACACCCACCCCAGCGCTACTTGCCCAGTGCGCATGAGCACAGTGACTTTTTCACAAAATTTCAACCAATGGCTTCGCGACCCCTATCATCGTGTTCTACGTGGTGAGACGAAAAAAACAAGATCCCACAGCCCATACCGCAAATGACCATGGGTGGTTTATCCATGAGGTTGACGATTGTCCACTCCGCAAAGATTAACATTGGAAGTCACTGGGGTCTTCTATATAGGGGGAGATCACTCTTGTTCACGTAACCGGATATCACCGGAAGTGACCTTTGACCCGGATGTGATCTTTGACCCGGATGTGACCTTTGAACGGATGTGACGTCACCTCACTCACATTATTTCCACCCACATTATAAGGAATTTCACGGCTTACTACTACTACTGACCCAGTTGATTTTGAAGCATACATATTCTTTTATACTGTTTGCCTCCACCACTATCTACAGCCCGATGCCCAGCATAATGGCCAGTTGGGAACCCTAACGTCCAGCCCAATTCAGCTGATGAGTTAAATAGTTCATTATGGACCTCGGCAGGTCTGTGTCATCAGCGGGTCTGGACTTATTGCGGTCAAAATCTTATGGCTGGACTTGAAAAACTGTCTGGAACCATGACAGGTGACAGGTCTGGCTATGTCTGGTGTGTGCCCTATGCAGCGCCGACCGACTTGGTTTCAGACAGAGTGTCTGAAAAACACGATGTGGGTGGAAAGCTAGTTAGGACTATACAATACAATACTGACCCATTACAGATACTACCCCTGAATATTTTTAATACACAGAAACCAATATGTCATGTATCATGTCTAATGGGGCTGTAATTACAAATACAATACAAAATGGCGTAAGGAAAGCCGAGCACTCGTTTGACGTCGATCGTGGTGACATCTGTACTCAAAGGGGAACACAATTCGGGGGTGAGTGCACGTCAAAGTCGGTCTCAGAAAAAAATCCAGAAAACGGCTCACCATAGCCTGGAACCTAAGCATTTTTGTGGGGGGGTGGGGGGGGCTCAAGCGCGAAAGGCGCAATTTGTGTCACTCGACTCGAATTTCATTCTAACCAATCTTACGGCTGGAAAAATTCAGATTGTTCGTAGTATTCAATTAGTAGAGTACGAATAACTTATTGCAAGCAATGTCCCGATTGATTTTGGGGGGTAAAATTTCACCAGAACCCTCAATTTAGGGTAAAATAGACCTGTCACTGGGTGTAGTGACCTTCTTGATACCATGATAAAGTTGCCAGAAATTCTTTTGTTCTACATTATTCTACCTTTTTGGCAAGCAGCTGCATCTGTTCTTTCACTATCTGAATATACTGTTTACAAGGGCAGATTATCTTGTGAAAATGGCATGGGCAAAGGTCTGTCACTGGTTTTCAGGTCATTGGTGTTACTGTAACTGAAATCGGAGCTAAAAAGCGAACGCTCAAATTAGAAACAAAGTTTTGCCACCAGGCGTCTTCTTTTCCAAGCGCGGGTAAACTTGAGATTCCATACGATGTGTTTTATGAAACTCTTTTCAGTCATTTCTAGCTCCAAATTTTCAGCGTATGTTTATTACCGGTCACTGATGTTACGAGTCAGGATCAACATGTAGTGGCTCCTGAGTTAAAATATTAACTGGTAATAAAGAAATGTGCGTATGAATTACAAAAGCATTGTTTTTGGACCGTCACGGCAATATACGACGGAGCAACAATCAATTCCTTACAAAATGTCAGTGGTGTTACCTGTCAGTGGTGTTACTATTTGTACGGTAACACCATTGGCAATCATGATGATTTTACTTCAAGTTTCAGTACAACTTGAATTTACCTTTCTTCCAGATAACACTAAGTTAAGGAGTCTTGTCATATACGTGTTTTGCCCCTAAATAACTTTCACTTACGACTGCATTTTTGCCTCTATGAACAAATTGGTCACTGGTGTTACACGAGGTCAGTGGTGTTACTCGAGGTCACTGATGTTACCAGGTTGTCACTGGTGTTACATTTCAGCTGGACAAATATTTGAAGAAGAAAAAACAGTTTTATCAGAAGGCTTTTCATTTTCGTGTTTTGCCCCTAAATATTCTTCACTTGCAACTGCATTTTTGCGTCGATGAACAAATTAATCAGTGGTACGTGTTACACGAGTTCAGTGGTGTTACCGGATTGTCACTGGTGTTACGGATGCAAGAATCGTCTAGAAATTCAGAAACACTTGTTTAAGTTGTCCCATATTTCGAAAAAGAAACAAACTCGATTAGTATAAAGTCAGCATCAAGAATAAATAGGTTTATTATACAGAATCTACATCAATGGTTAATACATGCGGTCCAATTGGCTGATTTTGGTGAGCTAGGTAGCATAATTAGGATATTAAAAACAAACTTGTTTTCTTAACTTCAATATTTTTCATCATTAGTATTGCCTAGCATATGTGTATCTTACTGTTTCTGTCCTCTTAGTGCCGAATCTACTGATCATTCCTGTGTAACACCACTGCCATGATTGAAGACAACTCCACCGTTAAGTGTTACGAAAAATTTATGATTCGGAATTTCTGCATTTATTGTACGCGTTATAAAGAGTTTTGTCAATGGAGACTCTGTTGAAATCAAATTCTGTAGTCATTGGTGATCTTGATTTTGAGATATTTCCCCAAGTGAAAATGTGCCTTTCCGTGAGAATGACCCGGTATGCTTGTTTGGTGTCCTGTTGAAGCTCTTGTAGGATAGAAAAGACTGGGGTTATGGACCGGTGATATGCGCGTGTGTACTCGGAGTGTATCACTACTGCGATGTTACAGGTCACGTTAACTCATCAGTAGTAGAGTCGCTCAGATGCGAGACTAGGCACCTATCTACATGCTTATACGCTAGCCCCTACCAGCGTGTGGGATGAATGAACTCGCGTTGTATACAGGGTCCGGGAGATTGTAAGTCCAATAAGACGCGTATGCGTATTCGGGAAGTAGTAGAAAAAGGTGGCGTGTTCGGAGGTACGCATACGTACGATGGACATCGGGGTATGGATTAGCTCTTGTTATGTATAGGGTCCTGGTCGGTGTGGATCCAGTGGGACGCGCATGCGTGCAGGAGGAGAGGTAGAGAACGGGCGGGAGAGGTGGGGGGGGAGGGGGGGGCATGTTCGGAAGTGAGTACACGGGTATTTTGTGGTATTATTCAGTGTGTGGGAGACTACCTCTGTCGTACCTTGGTAACACACTCAACGCCCATCTTCACAGTATAACAGTTTACACCGCGCTGGAAATGTTCACACCGCAGAGAAACTACTTAGATCATGGTGGTAATAGTTTACACCACGGAGAAAATATTTACACTGTGGAGAATATATGTAAACTGAGGTGAGAATTGTATACCATGTGAAAATGTTCACACCCCGATTGGAATATTTGCTCCGGGGTAGAAATGTTAACACCACAGAGAAAATAGTTGGATTAGCGTACATCGTGGTGGAAATGTTTCCAGCGCTGAAAAAATATTTCCACCACAGTGTAAAGAAAATATTCACACCACGGGGAAAACATTTACACCACCGTGTAAATAGTTTATACTAGTCCGGGATGTTAGGGCATAAAAGGGACTGTTTGGTTCAGATTCTTCCAAAAGCACCAAATTTGGCCCATATGTCGCCCATACAATATCTTTTCGATTTTTGATGGGCGCCAAGGTAGTCGCCCCCTGGGGCCGCCATATTGGCGAAATTCATTATGGCCGCCACCCGGGTTAGAGGTCAATCGTATTTAAAACAACAAAATGGCTAGAATCATGAATAATACAACTTTTTAGTGGTTATTGGTGTCGGAGAATTTGACTCTGATCTTATTTCAACGATTTGAGGTCAAGGTCACCCTAAAGATCATTTTGGTGTCAAATTCGTCATTTTTATTGGTTTTTAGTCGAGAAACTAACTCATTTTATCGATTTTCGGGGTTGAGTAACCCGAATCTGGCCATATTTTGACAATTTGAGGCAATATTGCATGTGAGGTTCACGACAGAGGTCACCCGAAACAGATCAACCGGAGGTCAATTATAGGAAACACCAAGAGGGCTAGAATCACAAATAATACCATAGGGCTTTGTGGCATCGGAGAATTAGATTCTGACCTTATTTTGACGATTTGAGGTCATGGTCACCTCATTTGAGAATTAAAGGTCAAAGATCAACAGTTGCTACTAAAAACAATCGAAACAAGATTATTCAGGAACAAATGTTACTAAAATACTTCGGAGATGACATCTGCTGACAAAATGCTATAACTATGCCGCTACGTTCATTTAAATGTTCAAAATACAAAACCGCTCAAGCAACAGTATACCAATGATTGCTTTTACTACCTATGCCTTCTGGCTTGTGCTCTATGATGCCAGCAATAAATACTACTTGTCATCACCGCACTCGTTATTAACGCACCCGCCTTCGCATTTGCAGAGGTTCGTGTATCGGACATCGACACAGTTGCATTTGCACCTTCCCGTGCATGCCTTGACCCAGCCGCAGTGCATGAGAATGGCATATGCCATAGAAGTGTCCAGCGAGGGTTTTAGATAATTTTATTACGAATCACCCACCTCTGAAACTGCCGTACATCTAATCTCTATCCCCTCCTGCGCACTATTTTGAAATCTTGCGCACTACCGTGAAATAGTAACGCATATAATCGCCGTCTGAATTTTCCAGTCGAAAACTTCAACTCTCTACGCGCCATGTTGGTGACGTCACGTATGGCCGTTTGCAATTGAACATGGCGCGTATAAAGTGAAAGTTGTCGACTGGAAAATTCAGACGGCGATTATATGCGTTACTATTTCACAATAGTGCGGAAGATTTTAAAATAATGCGCAGGAGGGGATAGAGATTAGATGTACGGCAGTTTCAGAGGTGGGTGATTCGTAATAAAATTATCTAAAACCCTCGCTGGAGGTGACTGGGGCCGACCTATAGCCCTCATACTAGAGGGCTATATATTATTTAGCTAGAGTGAAGCGACTCCAGTAGAAACTCGCTTGCAACAGCGCTCGCTTCACATGCTGCAAAAGCGCGGCTTGAGAGGTGGAATGTTTTCCAGCGATCTGGTTGCAGTAGGGAAGAGGTGATGCTTGGCCTCATTGACACCGGCTGCACCACATCCCTTGCTGTACATTAGTACGATGAAGCGTTCTATAAGCTCCATATGCACGGACTCGAGAGTGTCAGGATCATGCGTGAGAGCCCCTTGTGTGTCGGTGGGGTCCGATATGCTTGTACAGGCTGCCCAGGCGGTCTTTTTGCCACATGCAAGAAACTGTGAAGTCGTCTTGCACCCCGTTAAGTTGTGAAAGAGAGGTAGTGCCACGGACTTTGACGGACCAAGATCGGAACACATGGTTTTGACTGGAATGCCACAATACTTTTTCCTGAACCCTTAAAATCCCGAAGTATGAATGGATCAGCGGCTTCTTAAAAAATGTTAACAAAAAGGAGCCGTTCTCATTCATCAGCACACAGATCTCCACGACTGACATGAGCGGAAAGCTCCTTCTGTGTACCCGTTTTGAGTCCGTGTTCTTCAACAGGCGTTGTGACCTCACAATACTTCAACCGTGCAACCATTCTGAGGCGGACACCAGGGTCCTCCTGCATCTAGCACATGCAACGGAGGAGGGTCATACAACAGCCTATGTTCGCACGATGGACAGCGATGTCCGGTCTTTGGAGACCCTCGGTCTATCGGAACTCTTGGTGGACTTCGGTACTGTAAAAAAAATATTGTGACGTTCCAGTCCATACCATTTGTTCCGATCTCGGTCCGTCAAATCCTTGGCACTACCCCTCTTCCACAGCCTTACTGGGTGCGACCAGACTTCACGGTTTCTTGAGAGCGCAAGCCAGAAGGTATAGGTACTAATAATCATTGGTATATTGTTGCTAAAGCGGTCTTTGTATTGTATTTCGAACATTTAAATACACATAGCGGCGTAGCGGCATAGTTATAACATTTTGTCAGCAGATGTCATTTCCGAAGTATTTTAATATAATTTGTTCCTGAATAATCTTCGTTCGATTGTTCTTAGTGGTAACTGTTGATCTTTGACCTTTGACCCCAAAATGGGGTGACCTCAAATCTTCAAAATAAGATCAGATTCGGAGAATGCCACAAACCTCTATGGTATTATTTGTGGTTCTTTTGGTGTTATACCTACAATTGATCTCTGGTTCGGATGACCTCTATCGCGACTCTCTAATGAAATATTGCCCCGAATCGCCAAAATAAGGCCAGATTCGGGTTACTCAACCCTGGAAACCAGTAGAATGAGGCAATGTATATATCTTGCCCCAAAACCACTGATAATGGCGAATTTGTCCCCAAAGGGTGACATTGACCTCAAATCGTTGAAATAATATCACAATCAGATTCTCCGACCCCCAAAACTACTAAAAAGTGCTATTATTCATATTTCTAGCCCTTTTAGTTTTTAAATACGATTGACCTCTAACCCGGGTGGCGACCATATTGAATTTCGCCGAATATGGCGGCCCTAGGGGGCGCCCGTCTTGGCCCCCGTAAAAATCGAAGAAGTATGGTATGGGCGACATATGGGCCAAATTTGGGGCTTTTGGAAGAATGTGAACCAAAAAATCCCTAACAGCCCTGACTATACCGCGGTGGAAATGTTTACACTGCGGAGAAAATATTTACACGGTGGTGGGAATAGTTTACACCGAGTTGGACATTTTTATACAGCGGTGGAATTGCTCACACCGGAGTAGTATAGTAAGCGTTAAAAACCGCTTATTTTGCCGGGGGAGGTAACTCTTGCATCCGACAGGGGGCGCTGTTCCAGGTTAAAGTATAGGAAGCGGCCATTTACGGCCTTTGTCCTCTAGGCCGCAAGGCCGCTATAGTTCCGGCGACCTTTGACCTTGTATTCTTCCACGGTGATGCGGTCTGGCGGTGATGCGGTCGCGGGAGAAAGCCTCCGCGGACAGAAAATAGTCCCATGGGTTGACTTCCAATGTTAATGTATACGGGGAATACCTAAATAGACGTTTTGGGGTCTAGGGGAGCCCCTAATGGTCCGATGGGGTTGAGTGAGGTATCAAAGTGAAGCATTCGTGAGGGGACATCTGATGGGCTGGGTGTGGTGTTGAAATAGCGTCATTCTGCGCATGCGCGGTGGACCAAGGGTATGAAAATAGACGTTGGAGCTAGGGGAGCCCCTAATGGCCCGATGGAGTTGAATGAGGTATCAAAGTGAAGCATTCGTGAAGGGGCATCTGATGGGCTGGGTGTGGAGTTGAAATAGCGTCATTCTGCGCATGCACGGTCGCCAAAGGGTATGGAAATAGACGTTTTGGGGTCTAGGGAAGCCCCTAATGGGCCGATGAAGTCGTATGAGGTATCCATGTGAAGCACACATGAGGGGGCATCTGACTGGACTAGTGGCTCGGGCGTTTTCACCAGTCTGCGCATGCGCAGACAGGGAATTGTGGGAAAAGGGTATGGAAATAGACGTTTTCGGGTCTTTGTGGGGCACTAGTGGTCCTATGGAGTCGAGTGAGGTATCAGTATGAAGCACACATGCGGGACCATCTGACTGGACTAATGGCTCGGGCGTTGTCACCAGTCTGCGCATGCGCATGCGCAGACAGGGAATTGTGGGAAAAGGGTATGGAAATAGACGTTTTGGGATCTAGGGAAGCCCCTAATGGGCCGATGGAGTCGCATGAGGTGTCAATGTGAAGCACACATGAGGGGGTATCTGACTGGGCTAGTGGCTCGGGCGTTGCCACCATTCTGCGCATGCGCAGACAGGGAATTGTGGGAAAAGGGTATGGAAATAGACGTGTTGGGGTTGAGGTGGGCTACTCGTGGTCCTATGGAGTCAAGTGAGGTATCAATGTGAAGCATATGTGAGGGGGCATCCGCCTGAACTAGTATGACGTGGAACTGACGTCATTCTGCGCATGCGCAGTAGACAAAGTGTATGGAAATAGACGTTTTGGGATCTAGGTGGACCACTAATGGTCCAATGGGGTTGAGTGAGGTATCAATGTAAAGCAGCCGTGAGGGGGCATCCGCCTGGACTAGTGTGTTGTCCGTGTCCGACATTCTGCGCATGCGCAGACAGGGGATTGTGGGAAAAGGGTATGGAAATAGACGTTTTGGTGTCGAGGTGAGCCCCTAGTGAGCCGATGGAGCTTATGGGGTATCGTTGTGACGTATTCTTGAAGGAGCATCCACCTGGACAAGTGTGTCGTTCGTGTTCAACATTCTGCGCATGCGCAGAGAGGAAATTGTGAGAAAAAGGAATGGAAATAGACGGTTTGAGGTTTAGGTGGGCCACTATTGGTCCGTTGGAGTCGACTGAGGTATCAATGTGAAGCGCACGTGAGGGAGCATCCGACTGGGTGGATGTGGGGTAGGAATATCGTCATTCTGCGCATGCGCAGGCAGGCCGTAGTATGGAAATAGACCTTTTGGGGCCGATATGGACCACTAGTGGTCCAAATGGGTTGTGGGAGGTGTCAAAGTGAAGCTTGTGTGGAATAGAGTCAGTATGGCGTGCTTTTATTGCAAGTCGCCTCAATCTGCGCATGCGCAGTTGGGTGTAGTAAGTAAAGCGGCCATTTTAGGGCAGTGAAGGGATGTATTTGGTGTAGAAATGGATCATCCTTAGTCCGAATGCGTCGTGTGAAGTGGCATCTTGTAGCAACGCTCGCCAACGCCAAGCTCAACGCTTCAACGCCCAGGTGAATTAGCCCAAAACCTCTCATTTTTTCTAGACACTAATACATCGAAATGCAGTGACGCCCGTCAATGCCAATCGTTACACCCTAGCCTAACACCTTGACGCCATGATATAGACCGAAGAGAGAACAACAACAACAACAAGGATGAGAGAATAACAACACGTTTTTTCATATAGTTTATTCTCCCCAATGTTACATCATACCCACGCTGGGGGAGACGCGTTGGGTATGTTTACAATTCAAGAAGTCTCTTGTCCAATCAGAGGCCGCCATTTGGTCCTGTCATACTCGTTCTTGCCAGTTAGATGTATTCTCGGCTGTCCAATCAGAAGTCGCCATTTCAGAAAGTCCTATCTTCGGCCCTGTTCGCTCTGAACCGTTTGTTCTATGGTGTAGAGATTGACCATCCTTGGTCCGAATGCGTCGTGGGAAGTGTCATCTTGCAGTTCTCGGGGTGTAAACTCCATTTGAGGGTTGTCCACAGTATCTGTGACGTCATCGGTGACGTCATCAGTACGAGTAGTAGCGAAAGAACATGTTTTATAATTGGCTCAGTGCCAATTTTTTCCCACGATTTGCGGGATGTCCACAGCATGTGACGTCATTGGTGACTTCATCAGTACGACTGGTAGCGAAATTTTGTTTAGTCGTCCAATACATATGGAATGATGAGGGACACGAGTTAATCTATATATGTACAGACACCAGCACACACCAATAATACCGCCACACACACACACACACACCACCACCAACACCACCACCAACACCACCACCGGGCGATGACGGGCGTCAACGCCCGGTGGTGGTGGTAGCTCCCGTGTGGCAGGGCTATTGAATCGGAGCTCCTGGAGTTCAAAGCTTGTGGAGCTCAGGGCTCGGAAATGACGTCATCGCATGCATGCGCGCGTACCTGTGGTGCACCCTGTACCCTATAGCCTATCGTCCAATATATATGGAATGATGAGGGACACGACTTAATCCCTATATGTACAGACACCACCACACACCAAGAATACCACCACACACACACACCAACACCACCACCAACACCACCACCAACGCCACCAACGCCACCGCCCGGTGGTGGTGGTGGTAGCCCCCGTGCGGCAGAGCTCTTGGATCGGAGCTCCCAGAGCTCAAAGCTTGCGGCGCTCAGAACTCGGAAATGACGTCATCGCAGGCATGCGCGTGTACCTGTGCTGCACCCTGTACCCTATAACCCGTAGGGAATAGGGTACACCAGGGTGCGAGTGCAGCACAGGTACACGCGCATACCTGCGATGACGTCATTTCCGATCTCTGAGCGCCGCAAGCTTTGAGCTCCGAGAGCTCCGATCCAAGAGATCTGCCACACGGGGGCTACCACCACCACCACCGGGCGTTGACGCCCGGTGGTGGCGTTGGTGGCGTTGGTGGTGGCGTTGGTGGCGTTGGTGGTGGCGTTGGCGGTGGTGTTGGTGGCGTTGGCGGTGGTGTTGGTGTGTGTGTGTGTGGTGGTATTTTTGGTGTGTGGTGGTGTCTGTACATATAGAGATTAAGTCGTGTCCCTCATCATTCCATATATATTGGACGATAGGCTATAGGGTACAGGGTGCACCACAGATACGCGCGCATGCATGCGATGACATCATTTCCGAGCCCTGAGCTCCACAAGCTTTGAACTCCAGGAGCTCCGATTCAAGAGCCCTGCCACACGGGAGCTACCACCACCACCGGGCGTTGACGCCCGTCATCGCCCGGTGGTGGCGTTGGTGGTGGTGTTGGTGGTGTGTGTGTGTGTGTGTGTGTGGCGGTATTATTGGTGTGTGCTGGTGTCTGTACATATATAGATTAACTCGTGTCCCTCATCATTCCATATGTATTGGACGACTAAACAAAATTTCGCTACCAGTCGTACTGATGAAGTCACCAATGACGTCACATGCTGTGGACATCCCGCAAATCGTGGGAAAAAATTGGCACTGAGCCAATTATAAAACATGTTCTTTCGCTACTACTCGTACTGATGACGTCACCGATGACGTCACAGATACTGTGGACAACCCTCAAATGGAGTTTACACCCCGAGAACTGCAAGATGACACTTCCCACGACGCATTCGGACCAAGGATGGTCAATCTCTACACCATAGAACAAACGGTTCAGAGCGAACAGGGCCGAAGATAGGACTTTCTGAAATGGCGACTTCTGATTGGACAGCCGAGAATACATCTAACTGGCAAGAACGAGTATGACAGGACCAAATGGCGGCCTCTGATTGGACAAGAGACTTCTTGAATTGTAAACATACCCAACGCGTCTCCCCCAGCGTGGGTATGATGTAACATTGGGGAGAATAAACTATATGAAAAAACGTGTTGTTATTCTCTCATCCTTGTTGTTGTTGTTGTTCTCTCTTCGGTCTATATCATGGCGTCAAGGTGTTAGGCTAGGGTGTAACGATTGGCATTGACGGGCGTCACTGCATTTCGATGTATTAGTGTCTAGAAAAAATGAGAGGTTTTGGGCTAATTCACCTGGGCGTTGAAGCGTTGAGCTTGGCGTTGGCGAGCGTTGCTACAAGATGCCACTTCACACGACGCATTCGGACTAAGGATGATCCATTTCTACACCAAATACATCCCTTCACTGCCCTAAAATGGCTGCTTTACTTACTACACCCAACTGCGCATGCGCAGATTGAGGCGACTTGCAATAAAAGCACGCCATGCTGACTCTATTCCACACAAGCTTCACTTTGACACCTCCCACAACCCATTTGAACCACTAGTGGTCCATATCGGCCCCAAAAGGTCTATTTCCATACTACGGCCTGCCTGCACATGCGCAGAATGACGATATTCCTACCCCACATCCACCCAGTCGGATGCTCCCTCACGTGCGCTTCACATTGATACCTCAGTCGACTCAACGGACCAATAGTGGCCCACCTAAACCTCAAACCGTCTATTTCCATTCCCTTTCCCCACAATTCCCTCTCTGCGCATGCGCAGAATGTTGAACACGAACGACACACTTGTCCAGGTGGATGCCCCTTCACGAATACTTCACAACGATACCTCATAAGACTCCATCGGCTCACACGGGGCTCCCCTCGACACCAAAACGTCTATTTCCTTACCCTTTTCCCACAATTCCCTGTCTGCGCATGCGCAGAATGTCGGACACGGACAACACACTAGTCCAGGCGGATGCCCCCTCACGACTGCTTTACATTGATACCTCACTCAACCCCATTGGATCAATAGTGGTCCACCTAGACCCAAAACGTCTATTTCCATACACTTTGTCTACTGCGCATGCGCAGAATGACGTCAGTTCCACGTCATACTAGTTCAGGCGGATGCCCCCTCACATATGCTTCACATTGATACCTCACTTGACTCCATAGGACCACGAGTAGCCCACCTCAACCCCAACACGTCTATTTCCATACCCTTTTCCCACAATTCCCTGTCTGCGCATGCGCAGAATGGTGGCAACGCCCGAGCCACTAGCCCAGTCAGATACCCCCTCATGTGTGCTTCACATTGACACCTCATGCGACTCCATCGGCCCATTAGGGGCTTCCCTAGATCCCAAAACGTCTATTTCCATACCCTTTTCCCACAATTCCCTGTCTGCGCATGCGCATGCGCAGACTGGTGACAACGCCCGAGCCATTAGTCCAGTCAGATGGTCCCGCATGTGTGCTTCATACTGATACCTCACTCGACTCCATAGGACCACTAGTGCCCCACAAAGACCCGAAAACGTCTATTTCCATACCCTTTTCCCACAATTCCCTGTCTGCGCATGCGCAGACTGGTGAAAACGCCCGAGCCACTAGTCCAGTCAGATGCCCCCTCATGTGTGCTTCACATGGATACCTCATACGACTTCATCGGCCCATTAGGGGCTTCCCTAGACCCCAAAACGTCTATTTCCATACCCTTTGGCGACCGTGCATGCGCAGAATGACGCTATTTCAACTCCACACCCAGCCCATCAGATGCCCCTTCACGAATGCTTCACTTTGATACCTCATTCAACTCCATCGGGCCATTAGGGGCTCCCCTAGCTCCAACGTCTATTTTCATACCCTTGGTCCACCGCGCATGCGCAGAATGACGCTATTTCAACACCACACCCAGCCCATCAGATGTCCCCTCACGAATGCTTCACTTTGATACCTCACTCAACCCCATCGGACCATTAGGGGCTCCCCTAGACCCCAAAACGTCTATTTAGGTATTCCCCGTATACATTAACATTGGAAGTCAACCCATGGGACTATTTTCTGTCCGCGGAGGCTTTCTCCCGCGACCGCATCACCGCCAGACCGCATCACCGTGGAAGAATACAAGGTCAAAGGTCGCCGGAACTATAGCGGCCTTGCGGCCTAGAGGACAAAGGCCGTAAATGGCCGCTTCCTATACTTTAACCTGGAACAGCGCCCCCTGTCGGATGCAAGAGTTACCTCCCCCGGCAAAATAAGCGGTTTTTAACGCTTACTATACTACTCCGGTGTGAGCAATTCCACCGCTGTGTAAAAATGTCCAACTCGGTGTAAACTATTCCCACCACCGTGTAAATATTTTCTCCGCAGTGTAAACATTTCCACCGCGGTATAGTCAGGGCTGTTAGGGATTTTTTGGTTCACATTCTTCCAAAAGCCCCAAATTTGGCCCATATGTCGCCCATACCATACTTCTTCGATTTTTACGGGGGCCAAGACGGGCGCCCCCTAGGGCCGCCATATTCGGCGAAATTCAATATGGTCGCCACCCGGGTTAGAGGTCAATCGTATTTAAAAACTAAAAGGGCTAGAAATATGAATAATAGCACTTTTTAGTAGTTTTGGGGGTCGGAGAATCTGATTGTGATATTATTTCAACGATTTGAGGTCAATGTCACCCTTTGGGGACAAATTCGCCATTATCAGTGGTTTTGGGGCAAGATATATACATTGCCTCATTCTACTGGTTTCCAGGGTTGAGTAACCCGAATCTGGCCTTATTTTGGCGATTCGGGGCAATATTTCATTAGAGAGTCGCGATAGAGGTCATCCGAACCAGAGATCAATTGTAGGTATAACACCAAAAGAACCACAAATAATACCATAGAGGTTTGTGGCATTCTCCGAATCTGATCTTATTTTGAAGATTTGAGGTCACCCCATTTTGGGGTCAAAGGTCAAAGATCAACAGTTACCACTAAGAACAATCGAACGAAGATTATTCAGGAACAAATTATATTAAAATACTTCGGAAATGACATCTACTGACAAAATGTTATAACTATGCCGCTACGCCGCTATGTGTATTTAAATGTTCGAAATACAATACAAAGACCGCTTTAGCAACAATATACCAATGATTATTAGTACCTATACCTTCTGGCTTGCGCTCTCAAGAAACCGTGAAGTCTGGTCGCACCCAGTAAGGCTGTGGAAGAGGGGTAGTGCCAAGGATTTGACGGACCGAGATCGGAACAAATGGTATGGACTGGAACGTCACAATATTTTTTTTACAGTACCGAAGTCCACCAAGAGTTCCGATAGACCGAGGGTCTCCAAAGACCGGACATCGCTGTCCATCGTGCGAACATAGGCTGTTGTATGACCCTCCTCCGTTGCATGTGCTAGATGTCCGCCTCAGAATGGTTGCACGGTTGAAGTATTGTGAGGTCACAACGCCTGTTGAAGAACACGGACTCAAAACGGGTACACAGAAGGAGCTTTCCGCTCATGTCAGTCGTGGAGATCTGTGTGCTGATGAATGAGAACGGCTCCTTTTTGTTAACATTTTTTAAGAAGCCGCTGATCCATTCATACTTCGGGATTTTAAGGGTTCAGGAAAAAGTATTGTGGCATTCCAGTCAAAACCATGTGTTCCGATCTTGGTCCGTCAAAGTCCGTGGCACTACCTCTCTTTCACAGCTTAACGGGGTGCAAGACGACTTCACAGTTTCTTGCATGTGGCAAAAAGACCGCCTGGGCAGCCTGTACAAGCATATCGGACCCCACCGACACACAAGGGGCTCTCACGCATGATCCTGACACTCTCGAGTCCGTGCATATGGAGCTTATAGAACGCTTCATCGTACTAATGTACAGCGAGGGATGTGGTGCAGCCGGTGTCAATGAGGCCAAGCATCACCTCTTCCCTACTGCAACCAGATCGCTGGAAAACATTCCACCTCTCAAGCCGCGCTTTTGCAGCATGTGAAGCGAGCGCTGTTGCAAGCGAGTTTCTACTGGAGTCGCTTCACTCTAGCTAAATAATATATAGCCCTCTAGTATGAGGGCTATAGGTCGGCCCCAGTCACCTCCAGCGAGGGTTTTAGATAATTTTATTACGAATCACCCACCTCTGAAACTGCCGTACATCTAATCTCTATCCCCTCCTGCGCATTATTTTAAAATCTTCCGCACTATTGTGAAATAGTAACGCATATAATCGCCGTCTGAATTTTCCAGTCGACAACTTTCACTTTATACGCGCCATGTTCAATTGCAAACGGCCATACGTGACGTCACCAACATGGCGCGTAGAGAGTTGAAGTTTTCGACTGGAAAATTCAGACGGCGATTATATGCGTTACTATTTCACGGTAGTGCGCAAGATTTCAAAATAGTGCGCAGGAGGGGATAGAGATTAGATGTACGGCAGTTTCAGAGGTGGGTGATTCGTAATAAAATTATCTAAAACCCTCGCTGGACACTTCTATGGCATATGCCATTCTCATGCACTGCGGCTGGGTCAAGGCATGCACGGGAAGGTGCAAATGCAACTGTGTCGATGTCCGATACACGAACCTCTGCAAATGCGAAGGCGGGTGCGTTAATAACGAGTGCGGTGATGACAAGTAGTATTTATTGCTGGCATCATAGAGCACAAGCCAGAAGGCATAGGTAGTAAAAGTAATCATTGGTATACTGTTGCTTGAGCGGTTTTGTATTTTGAACATTTAAATGAACGTAGCGGCATAGTTATAGCATTTTGTCAGCAGATGTCATCTCCGAAGTATTTTAGTAACATTTGTTCCTGAATAATCTTGTTTCGATTGTTTTTAGTAGCAACTGTTGATCTTTGACCTTTAATTCTCAAATGAGGTGACCATGACCTCAAATCGTCAAAATAAGGTCAGAATCTAATTCTCCGATGCCACAAAGCCCTATGGTATTATTTGTGATTCTAGCCCTCTTGGTGTTTCCTATAATTGACCTCCGGTTGATCTGTTTCGGGTGACCTCTGTCGTGAACCTCACATGCAATATTGCCTCAAATTGTCAAAATATGGCCAGATTCGGGTTACTCAACCCCGAAAATCGATAAAATGAGTTAGTTTCTCGACTAAAAACCAATAAAAATGACGAATTTGACACCAAAATGATCTTTAGGGTGACCTTGACCTCAAATCGTTGAAATAAGATCAGAGTCAAATTCTCCGACACCAATAACCACTAAAAAGTTGTATTATTCATGATTCTAGCCATTTTGTTGTTTTAAATACGATTGACCTCTAACCCGGGTGGCGGCCATAATGAATTTCGCCAATATGGCGGCCCCAGGGGGCGACTACCTTGGCGCCCATCAAAAATCGAAAAGATATTGTATGGGCGACATATGGGCCAAATTTGGTGCTTTTGGAAGAATCTGAACCAAACAGTCCCTTTTATGCCCTAACATCCCGGACTAGTATAAACTATTTACACGGTGGTGTAAATGTTTTCCCCGTGGTGTGAATATTTTCTTTACACTGTGGTGGAAATATTTTTTCAGCGCTGGAAACATTTCCACCACGATGTACGCTAATCCAACTATTTTCTCTGTGGTGTTAACATTTCTACCCCGGAGCAAATATTCCAATCGGGGTGTGAACATTTTCACATGGTATACAATTCTCACCTCAGTTTACATATATTCTCCACAGTGTAAATATTTTCTCCGTGGTGTAAACTATTACCACCATGATCTAAGTAGTTTCTCTGCGGTGTGAACATTTCCAGCGCGGTGTAAACTGTTATACTGTGAAGATGGGCGTTGAGTGCGTTACCAAGGTACGACAGAGGTAGTCTCCCACACACTGAATAATACCACAAAATACCCGTGTACTCACTTCCGAACATGCCCCCCTCCCCCCCCCACCTCTCCCGCCCGTTCTCTACCTCTCCTCCTGCACGCATGCGCGTCCCACTGGATCCACACCGACCAGGACCCTATACATAACAAGAGCTAATCCATACCCCGATGTCCATCGTACGTATGCGTATGCGCACCTTTTTCTACTACTTCCCGAATACGCATACGCGTCTTATTGGACTTACAATCTCCCGGACCCTGTATACAACGCGAGTTCATTCATCCCACACGCTGGTAGGGGCTAGCGTATAAGCATGTAGATAGGTGCCTAGTCTCGCATCTGAGCGACTCTACTACTGATGAGTTAACGTGACCTGTAACATCGCAGTGATACACTCCGAGTACACACGCGCATATCACCGGTCCATAACCCCAGTCTTTTCTATCCTACAAGAGCTTCAACAGGACACCAAACAAGCATACCGGGTCATTCTCACGGAAAGGCACATTTTCACTTGGGGAAATATCTCAAAATCAAGATCACCAATGACTACAGAATTTGATTTCAACAGAGTCTCCATTGACAAAACTCTTTATAACGCGTACAATAAATGCAGAAATTCCGAATCATAAATTTTTCGTAACACTTAACGGTGGAGTTGTCTTCAATCATGGCAGTGGTGTTACACAGGAATGATCAGTAGATTCGGCACTAAGAGGACAGAAACAGTAAGATACACATATGCTAGGCAATACTAATGATGAAAAATATTGAAGTTAAGAAAACAAGTTTGTTTTTAATATCCTAATTATGCTACCTAGCTCACCAAAATCAGCCAATTGGACCGCATGTATTAACCATTGATGTAGATTCTGTATAATAAACCTATTTATTCTTGATGCTGACTTTATACTAATCGAGTTTGTTTCTTTTTCGAAATATGGGACAACTTAAACAAGTGTTTCTGAATTTCTAGACGATTCTTGCATCCGTAACACCAGTGACAATCCGGTAACACCACTGAACTCGTGTAACACGTACCACTGATTAATTTGTTCATCGACGCAAAAATGCAGTTGCAAGTGAAGAATATTTAGGGGCAAAACACGAAAATGAAAAGCCTTCTGATAAAACTGTTTTTTCTTCTTCAAATATTTGTCCAGCTGAAATGTAACACCAGTGACAACCTGGTAACATCAGTGACCTCGAGTAACACCACTGACCTCGTGTAACACCAGTGACCAATTTGTTCATAGAGGCAAAAATACAGTCGTAAGTGAAAGTTATTTAGGGGCAAAACACGTATATGACAAGACTCCTTAACTTAGTGTTATCTGGAAGAAAGGTAAATTCAAGTTGTACTGAAACTTGAAGTAAAATCATCATGATTGCCAATGGTGTTACCGTACAAATAGTAACACCACTGACAGGTAACACCACTGACATTTTGTAAGGAATTGATTGTTGCTCCGTCGTATATTGCCGTGACGGTCCAAAAACAATGCTTTTGTAATTCATACGCACATTTCTTTATTACCAGTTAATATTTTAACTCAGGAGCCACTACATGTTGATCCTGACTCGTAACATCAGTGACCGGTAATAAACATACGCTGAAAATTTGGAGCTAGAAATGACTGAAAAGAGTTTCATAAAACACATCGTATGGAATCTCAAGTTTACCCGCGCTTGGAAAAGAAGACGCCTGGTGGCAAAACTTTGTTTCTAATTTGAGCGTTCGCTTTTTGGCTCCGATTTCAGTTACAGTAACACCACTGACCGGAAAACCAGTGACAGACCTTTGCCCATGCCATTTTCACAAGATAATCTGCCCTTGTAAACAGTATATTCAGATAGTGAAAGAACAGATGCAGCTGCTTGCCAAAAAGGTAGAATAATGTAGAACAAAAGAATTTCTGGCAACTTTATCGTGGTATCAAGAAGGTCACTACACCCAGTGACAGGTCTATTTTACCCTAAATTGAGGGTTCTGGTGAAATTTTACCCGAAAAAATCAATCGGGACATTGCTTGCAATAAGTTATTCGTACTCTACTAATTGAATACTACGAACAATCTGAATTTTTCTAGCCGTAAGATTGGTTAGAATGAAATTCGGGTCGAGTGACATGAATTGCGCCTTTCCTTGAGAATGACCCCCCCCACACAAAAATGCTTAGGTTCCAGGCTATGGTGAGTCGTTTTCTGGATTTTTTTCTGAGACCGACTTTGACGTGCACTCACCCCCGAATTGTGTTCCCCTTTGAGTACAGATGTCACCACGATCGACGTCAAACGAGTGCTCGGCTTTCCTTACGGCATTTTGTATTGTATTTGTAATTACAGCCCCATTAGACATGATACATGACATATTGGTTTCTGTGTATTAAAAATATTCAGGGGTACTATCTGTAATGGGTCAGTATTGTATTGTATAGTCCTAACTAGCTTTCCACCCACATCGTGTTTTTCAGACCCTCTGTCTGAAACCAAGTCGGTCGGCGCTGCATAGGGCACACACCAGACATAGCCAGACCTGTCACCTGTCATGGTTCCAGACAGTTTTTCAAGTCCAGCCATAAGATTTTGACCGCAATAAGTCCAGACCCGCTGATGACACAGACCTGCCGAGGTCCATAATGAACTATATAACTCATCAGCTGAATTGGGCTGGACGTTAGGGTTCCCAACTGGCCATTATGCTGGGCATCGGGCTGTAGATAGTGGTGGAGGCAAACAGTATAAAAGAATATGTATGCTTCAAAATCAACTGGGTCAGTAGTAGTAGTAAGCCGTGAAATTCCTTATAATGTGGGTGGAAATAATGTGAGTGAGGTGACGTCACATCCGTTCAAAGGTCACATCCGGGTCAAAGATCACATCCGGGTCAAAGGTCACTTCCGGTGATATCCGGTTACGTGAACAAGAGTGATCTCCCCCTATATAGAAGACCCCAGTGACTTCCAATGTTAATCTTTGCGGAGTGGACAATCGTCAACCTCATGGATAAACCACCCATGGTCATTTGCGGTATGGGCTGTGGGATCTTGTTTTTTTCGTCTCACCACGTAGAACACGATGATAGGGGTCGCGAAGCCATTGGTTGAAATTTTGTGAAAAAGTCACTGTGCTCATGCGCACTGGGCAAGTAGCGTTGGGGTGGGTGTTTTGGAGTCTAGGTGGACCCTTATCGGTCCGTTTGAGTCGAGTGAGGTATCAGTGTGAAGCACTCGTGAGGGAGCATCCGACTGGATGAATGTGACGTGGAACTGACGTCATTTCGCGCATGAGCAGTAAACAAAAGTGTATGGGAATGGACGTTTTGGGGCAGAGGTGGACCCCTAGAGGTCCGATTGGGTCGCGTGAGGCCTTATTTTGAAGCATATGTGGGGAAGCGTCTAACAGGATGGGTATGGGGTGGAACTGACGTAATTCTGCGCATGCGCAGTAGAAAAAGTGTATCGAAAGGGAGGTTTTGGGTGTGTAGGGGTCCGATTGGGTCGTGGGAGGTGTCATCGTGGAGCATTCGTGGTGGTCCTTCCGACTGGGCTAGTGTCCGTTTTTATCATTCTACGCATGCGCAGTCAGGAAATTGTGGGAAAAGGGCATGGGAAGGGGTGTTTTTGGGGTCGAGGTGGACTCATAATGGTCCAAATGGGTCGTGGGAGGTATCCTTGTGAAGCTCTCGTGGGAGAGCGTTCAGCTGGATAGGTGTGGGGTGGGAATTGCGTCTGTCTGCGCATGCGCAGTAGAAAAATGGCATTGGAATGGACGTTCTGAGGTCTAGGTGGACTCCTAGTGGACCCATTGGTCCGTGGGGGCCTTATTTTGAAGTTCTCTTGGGGTAGCGTCGGGTTGGATTGGTGTCTAAATACATATGGACTGAGGAGGCACACAAGTTCATCCCTATATGTATAGACCCCACCACCACCGGTTGGTGACACCACCACCACCACCGGGTGTTGACGCCCGGTGGTGGTGCCACCAACGGGCGTTGACCTGCCGAGAGAGGCAGGGGGGCTTAGTGGGTGTATGTAAATTTAGGATTGGGTTTGAATATATAAAAAGCAGAAGATCAGCACGTTCATAAGTGTTCATATTGTTTATTATATTCTCCAGTACAACATACCCACGCTAGGGGAGCCGCGTTGGGTATGTTTGCAAGTATCCTCTTGTCCAATCAGAAGTCGCCATTTGAGAAAGTTCAATCTTCGGCCATGTTCGCTCTGATCCGTTTGTTCCTCAGACAGTCCAGGATATTGTTCAGGAAGCATGTCCCCAAAGAGTTGTTTGCGCATTCTGATCGCCTTTACCAGGGCTTCGGTGGATGCTAGCCCCATATCTTCTTCCAAGTGACTCTTGGTCTTCATGATGGACCTGTGTGTAGGGTCGCCTTTCATTTCAAGCGGTAGTAGGGTATACTGTTCATAGATAGCCATGGCTGTTTTCCTGAAGCTGGGACGCATTTGGATGAACGCCTGTTGTAAGTTAGCCTGTCCGGCGTCTTCGATCGCTGCAGGGTGAGTATTGATAGCTGCTCTCACAACACGATCCCAAAAGATAGGTTCGTCCTGACTTCCTTGGGATGTAGGCTGACTACCTGAGATCAAGCTCTCCATATCGGTAAATAGACTCTCAGCATTCTCTGTATCTGCCTCCTCAGTGGGCTCCTCGGAGTCTGGATGGAAAGTCTTCTGGTGTCGCAGCATATCGTAATGTCTGGTGAACGTGCGTTCGCACTCAGAGCATGTATAACCCATGTTGATGGTCGAACGTCGACTGTGCGTGTTTTGGGAATACACTTGTTTTTATAGACAGTAACGCCCGTCAACGCCCATCTCAATACCTTAACGTCCTATCCCAACGGCTTATGCACTGTCGATCATCATTGGACGGACATCATTATTTTGGAGGTTGAAGAAGATAATTTCTCGTCTCCAGCTGCGTCTCCATAAAGGTTTGAAATGCCTCATGCAGGGTCAGCAGATTCGGGCACGGGTAGTTGTGTTGGTATCCTTATTGGGTACTATCTGTTTCTTATGCAGCATGTCATCTATGAGTGTGATAAGATGACAACGCATGCGTTGCTGCTAAACGGTGGATCCGCCTTGAGCTGTATCAATAATAGCATCGACTTGAACGTTGGCTCGACGTAACGCTTCGGCTATAATATCCTCGTTGTTGGGTTCAAACAAGGTGGACTCTGTAGTGCTCATGGTGAAATGAGGGGAATGGTGTCGTGTACATTATTTATAATGGGACGCTTGTGATCTTAATGATGCGTTCGAACAAATGTTTCTTTTGTCTTATTGCTCTGACATACGTCGCTTTCCAGTTCATGCCCAAGGTTTTCAACATCGACGCCGTTCTTTCGATTTCCATATGGACCGGGTCCTTGTCCAGCAATTTTACATGGGTCACAAGGTCGGCATATTGCTGACCTAAAGCCCGTCGTAGTCTGGGTGCCAATGTGTTATGGGCTAAAGTTGCGGCTTCCTCTTTCGAATACCCTTTGCGGTGAAACTTGTTTCCTGTGGCCTCCAACGTCTCGCCCATCCCGGCGTCCATACTAGCTTTGAACAATCCTGCCATAGCCTCGAGTTCACGTTGTGCTCATTCCTTTGTACGGGTTTGGGTTGGTCCTTCACGGTAGGGTGATATTCCGAGACTGATGGTATGAAAGGGACCCACTGTATGGGGCGGGTTGCTGCTGCTGAACGGGAGCTGCCAGGTGTGGACTCGGTGGATGGTGTAGGGGTAGATGGCGTTGTTGTGACCCCTCGCCGGGTAACAGGTGGGTCGTCAACCGCCGATCTTGGTGGTATGAGCTTTTAAGTCTACGAACAGGTAGCCATACGGACGACTTGTTGCGCATTGAAACGCCTGCATGAAAACACACGGATTTGTGCTCTGTCAATGGGATTTGAGAACAACACAAAGTATTGGCGGAGCTCCGGAGCTTCCGCAGCTCTTGGAGCTGAGAACTAGGAAGTGACGCCATCTTACGCATGCGCGCGCACCTGTGGTGCACCCGCAGCCTGGTGTACCCTATGCCCTACGGGCTATAGGGTACAGGGTGCACCACAGGTGCGTGCGCATGCGTACAATGACGTCAATTCCTAGCTCTGAGTTCCAAGAGCTCCGGAAGCTCCGGAGCTCCAATCTCCGCCCCACGAGATCTACCACCACCACCGGGCGTTGACGGGCCTCAACGCCCGGTGGTGGTGGCATCGCCCGGTGGTGGTGTCTGTATATATAGGGATGATCATCAGTCCATACGTATTGGTCGACTAATCAACATGTCGTGTACGTGTACGTTCTGTCAGAGAACATTCTCTCTTCGCGATAGTATGCTCTGACACATTCAATGCAAACACAACCAAGAGACACCACCGAGCCCGCTATAGGTCCGCCAAGTGGAGTAGAGCTTTCCTATACGATGACGGTGAGCGGCCCTACGGCATGTGGAAAGACATCCTGGGTTATGAAGTTCTTAGAGGAAGGTGTGGCAACCCCAGCTCCGACACGCGTTGTATGGTGTTATATCCAGCGACAGCCAGCCTACGAAACTACAAGAAGTCCCCGGGATTCCCCAGGATATCGATCAAGCGTATTTCTTCGACCGCGAACAGACCAACGTGTTAGTGCTAGATGATCTGATAAGTGCGGCCAAGGACAATTCACACGTTGCCGACTTGTTTACCAAAGGATCCCATCATCGGAATCTGTCCGTCATCTATTTGACCCAGAACCTCTTTCCTCAAGGGAAGGCGTCCAGAGATATTGCCTTGAACTGTCAATACTTTATGTTGTTCTCAAATCCCATTGACAGAGCACAAATCCGTGTTTGGTAGTCGAATTTATCCTCAGAACATCAACCATTTCATGCAGACGTTTCAATGCGCGACAAGTCGTCCGTATGGCTACATGTTCGTAGACTTTAAAACCCATAACCCCGAAGAACGGCGGTTGTCGACCCACCTGTTACCCGGCGAGGGGTCACCACAACGTCATCTACCCCTACAGCATCCACCGAGTCCACACCTGGCAGCTCCCGTTCAGCAGCAGCAACCCGCCCCCATACAGTGGGTCCCCTTCATACAATCAGTCTCGGAATATCAACCTACCGTGAAGAACCAACCCAAACCCGTACAAGAGAATGAGCACAACGTGAACTCGAGGCTATGGCAGGATTTGTTCAACGATAGTATGGATGCCGAGATGGGCGAGTCGTTGGAGGCCACAGGAAACAAGTTGCACCGTAAAGGGTATTCGAAAGAGGAAGCCGCAATTTTAGCCCATAACACATTGGCACCCAGACTACGACGGGCCTTAAGTCAGCAGTATGCCGACCTCGTGACCCATATAAAATTGCTGGACAAGGACCCGGTCCACATGGAAATCGAAAGAACAGCGTCGATGTTGAAAACCTCGGGCATGAACTGGAACGCGGCGTAAGTCAGAGCAATAAGACAAAAGAAACATTTGTTCGAACGCATCATTAAGATCAAAAGCGTCCCACTATAAATAACCCACGCGGCACCATTCATTTCCCCATGAGCACTACAGAGTCCACCTTGTTTGAACCCGACAACGAGGATATTCTAGCCGAAGCGTTACGTCGAGCCAACGTTCAAGTCGATGCTATTATTGATACAGCTCAAGGTGGATCCACCGTTCAGCACCAACGCATGCGTTGTCATCTTATCACACTCATAGATGACATCCAATGGGTGACAAGAGTATGTCTTCTGCTGCATAAGAAACATAGAGTACCCAATAAGGATACCAACACAACTACCCGTGCCCAGAATCTGCTGACCCTGCATGAGACATTTCAAACCTTTATGGAGACGCAGCTGGAGACGGGAAATTATCTTCTTCAACCTCCAAAATAATGGTGTCCGTCCATTGATGATCGACAATGCATTGGCCGTTGGGATAGTACGTTAAAGGAAAAGTTCGGGTCTGGTTGCCTTTGATACATATTAAAACAACTTACCAAATAGAACCCAAAATATATTTTTTCTCATTTAAAAAAAAATTCAAGGAGTACTAATAATTTTTAAACCACGAACCGCAGTCCCCAGAGTGCCGCCATTGTACTGTATCCAGAAGGCGGATACTGTCTGTCTGTTCGGGTAATCTATGTGCACGCACCACGGTGCTCTTCGGACGATTTAGTTAGAGTAAATTTAGTGAAACCATGTCGACGAGCGGCAGTTCCGATGCCAGCGGTGAAAGCGACGAGGAAGCTGCGTTTGGTCTTCATGGCTACCGATTCGCTCAGATACGGAAGATCAGAGCAGCGGGGATGATAGCAGCTCTAGTAGCAAGACAGGCGACGCAGAAGCCCGCATGGGAAATTAGTATGTGCACACGCCGCTCTCATCGACGGCTTACGGGAGAGACCGAGTGTCTTTGCTGTTAGTAGAGCGAACAAAGCCGCGCTCTGGCAACTAGAAATGAAAATGGTTGAAGCTATTTAGTATTTAAAGTAATTCTTGCCAATTTTTACTAACAAAACTGCAATTTTCACCTTAACACACGCAGCTCCATGCATGCATGCATGTTCTGCCTCTAGAGTACGTCACGCTGTCTTACGTACTTTTCCTCCTATTGGCTAAAATAGGTCACGTGACAATACAAAGGCGCTTTCTTGGAGTTTGGTAAATTTGACGGTATCACAGCATTTGGTCAACTATTTCTGCGTTAAAATAAATTCCAAAAATTTAAAATAACACACTTGAATACCATTTGACTAGATCTCTCAGTTGAAATATAGCTTTACCATACCCGAACCTTTGCTTTAAGGTATTGAGACGGGCGTTACTGTCTATAAAACAAGTATATTCCCAAAACACGCACAGTCGACGTTCAACCATCAACATGGATTATACATGGTCTGAGTGCGAACGCCAGACATTACGATATGTTGCGACAACAGAAGACTTTCCATCCAGACTCCGAGGAGCCCACCGAGGAGGCAGATACAGAGATTGCTGAGAGTCTATTTACCGATACGGATAGCTTGATCTCAGATAGTCAATCTACATCCTATGGAAGTGAGGACGAATCTACCTTTTGGGATCGTATTGTGAGAGCAGCTATCAATACTCACGCTGCAGCGATCGAGGACGCCGGACAGGATAACTTACAACAGGCGTACATCCAAATGCGTCCCAGCATCAGGAAAACAGCCATGGCGATCTATGAACAGTATACACTACTACCGCTTGAAATGAAGGCGACCCTACACACAGGTCCATCAATGAAGACCAAGCGTCACTTGGAAGAGGATATGGGGCTATCACCCACAGAGGCCCTGGAAAATGCGACCAGAATGCGCAAACGACTTTTTGGGGGCATGCTTGCTGAACAATATCCTGAACAGCCCCATGAGAATTAGAACAAACGGATCAGAGCGAACATGGCCGAAGATTGAACTTTCTGAAATGGCGACTTCTGATTGGACAAGAGGATTTACTGGAGGGAATAATGAACTATATGAACACTTATGAACGTGTTGATCTTCCGCTTTTTATATATTCAAACCCAATCCTAGATTTACATACACCCACGAAGCCACCCTGCCTCACTCGACAGGCCACGACCGCCAGGCATTTACCGGTGTCAACGCCCGGTGGTGGTGGTGGTGACACCGACCGGTGGTGGTGGGGTCTTACATATAGGGATGAACTCTTGTCTCTCATCAGTCCATATGTATTTAAACACCAATCCAAACCGATGCTACCCAAAGAGAACTTCACAATAAGGCCTCCCATGGATCAATGGGACCACTAGAGGTTCACCTAGACCCCAAAACGCCCATTACAATGCATTTTTTCTACTGCGCATGCGCAGACACACGCTACTCCCACCCCACACCTATCCAGCTGGACGCTCTCCCAAGAGAGCTTCACGGGGATACCTCCCACGACCCATTCGGACCATTATGAGTCCATCTCGACCCCAAAAACACCCCTTCCCATGCCCTTTTCCCACAATCCCCTATCTGCGCATGCGCAGAATGATGAAAACGGACGACACACTAGCCCAGTCGAAAGGACCACCACGAATGCTTCACGATGACACCTCCCACGACCTACAAGTCCCCCACACACCCAAAACCTTCCTTCCCATATCCTTTTTCTATTGCGCATGCGTAGAATTACGTAAGTGCCACCCCATACCCATCCACTTGGACGCTCCCCCAGAAATGCTTCAAAATAAGACCTCACGCGACCCAATCGGACCACTAGGGGTCCACCTATGTCCTAAAACGTTCATTTCCATACACTTTTGTTTACTGCTCATGCGCGGGATGACATCAGTTCCACGTCACACCCATCCAGTCGGATGCTCCCTCACGAGTGCTTCACACTGATACCTCACTCGACTCATTCGGGCCACTAGGGGTCCACCTAGACCCCAAAACACCCATCCCAACGCTACTTGCCCAGTGCGCATGCGCACAGTGACTTTTTCAAAAATTTCAACCAATGGCTTCGCAACTCCTATCATCGTGTTCTACGTGGTGAGACGAAAAAAACAAGATCCCACAGCCCATACCGCAAATGAACATGGGTGGGTTTCCCATGAGGTTGAAGATTGTCCACTCCACAAAGATTAACATTGGAAGTCGCTGGGGTCTTCTATGTAGGGGGAGATCACACTTGTTCACGTGAACGGATGTCACCGGAAGTGACCTATTGACCCGGATGTGACCTTTGACCCGGATGTGACCTTTGACCGGATGTGACTTCATCGGAAGTGACGTCACCTCACCCACATTGTTTCCACCCACATTTTTTATAAGGAATTTCACGGCTTACTTCTACTTGGGTCGACCATGCACGTGAATAAAGGCGCCATGCTCCAGTCGGATGTGCATGCAGGTAATTTCTGCAATATAGATCTCCCATATAGTTCTTCAGTATCCATTTACATATATGTTCAGTTTTAAATTGTTTAAAAGATGTCTAAATTCATGTTACCGGAAGTTTTGCAACCGGAAAGCTAAATTGAGTCACATACGCATGCGCAGTGGCGGGCGGCGTGCAACCAGAAGTGCGCAACCGAAAGTGTGCGTCTCACATCGCGGCGCATGCGTATGTGGTTGAATTTAGCCTTCCTCTTCTACTCACATCGCGACTTAATTTCAAGTTATTCCCAACTTTGAAACAATTAGAAACTTGGCAGCAGTACAACGTTGATAATTCAGTATATGTCAACGTTGATTTCCGTCGGTTAATCCACCATGTGAATGCACAGGTTGGGCGTAGCAGATTTTATACGGGGGAAATGAATCCAATTATTTATCTGAGATAGGTATACATACTGACGATGTAATGTTACAGTTTGGAATGGGTGGGGTAATCAGTAAAGGAACAATCAACAGCGATTTATGATCGTAACATTCAGTTTCAAAGATTTTATTAATTCTCGTACAGTATGTACAACAACGATGATGACAATAAACTTTACACTATATAGGATACATATATAAAAAGTATACCTTTGCCTTGTAGATATTTACATATTTACAAATATTTGTATATAAATATATATGTATAAAAACATATTGTATCGGTATGAGGAACAACATAAGTATGTCCCTCAAATAAATGCCTCGGTTTATATAATGCATACCGCTTATATCATTATCAACGCCGAATCTCAGTAACTCGAGATACATGTACACATGTAATATCAACAGTACTGTAATTGCATCAGTAACATGATAAAGGCTTTGAATTGAATTAAATTTCACTGATGTCTGACGTTATTACAGATAAGAAATGTTTGAATTTAGGTATGAATTGTGATGAATAAGGCGCCGGTAATGGACTGATAGTCGTCACTCGTCAGTGCGCAGCTGTAAATCTTCTCGTCTGACACCCTGAGCTGAACATTTCAGTATTGCTTATGCTTCAACATGAAGAAATATTTTAACAGATGTTAACTGGCATATTTCCAAGAAAAGTACGACCAATCGAGTGAGTCCAGGTTTACACTCACTCAGTTGATATTTAATTATTTTGAAGTATTGAAACATGCAGCATAATTTTCCTGGATTGTATTAAAAATGATGAAATATCATATTTTATCGAGATAATGTTCGACGCGATATATATTTACATACTCTCGATGTTATCTACCTGTAGTGGGTGGCCCTGTATGGCGGTGCCAATGACCCTCACTGTGCAAGTAGTTCTTACATGCTCTAGAAAAATGTAGGAAAAAAACACTATACCATATTTCTTCTAATTTTTCGAACAGCATTTTTCGACTTAGAAACACAAAAAAATCCAGCTTTATGTCAACTGAGGCTAAATACTGTGGCATGGATATGGTATTTATCCCAAGAACTAGAAGAATTGCTAGTGAAATTGTGGAATGTTAGCAAAATTTATCTCCACAGTTGCCTGTAGTTAAGCTTTCCAGTCTGAATAATTAGAAGAAATAGGGTACTGGTATATATTCACCCAGTATATGCCTATTAACATCCATGTATTATACTACTAATATGGGAAAGGCATATGCCCGGTGTATACTATAGTGCTTTATTTCTCTATATTTCTGGAATATGTAATTAATAATACTTAATCTGTGAGGGCTTTAGCAGTGAATACATCCAATGAATCCCCCTTATCAAGTGTCCTGTAAAACACTGTCATAATTAATGTTTGACTCGGCCAAGATAAACTGTCCCGTAAAAGTACACAATATTATCTTGTACACGTAAACTCATTGTTTGTGAATCTGTCTCCATTTAAATTCATTTTCAGTAAATGCATGATTGTCAAGTAAAATGCCCAATGTTTGTCAGTAAAAGTAAACAATAGCTATTGTTGCCCAATGGAGCATGGATAATGTCGAGTAAGTAAGGTCTGACATGCACTGCCAAGTAAAGTCCGACCAGTATCCTGTCAGTGTCTTGACTTCCAGTAAAATCTGATCAGTGTCAAGTAAAGTCTGAGCACGGTCCAGTAAAGTCTGATCAGTGTCAAGTATTGTCTGAACACGATCCAGAAAAGTCTAATCAGCGTCAAGTAAAGTCTGAACACGGTCTAAGTACGGCCCAGGAAAATCTGATCAAACATCTAGTAAATGTCTGACTGTTTCTAGAATCTTCAAACAATAACAACTTCATTACTGGGGAGCTATTACATTAGACTAGTCGAAACGATAATTACATTGCATGCTCTGAGTGACAAACGATAACGTTAAAACACTTTATTAAACCTATACATTATATTTGTTAACCTCACAACAAATGTATTTTGTCTGATATAACATATACGTCTTTGGCATGAGTGAAGTATGTTGTGATTCAAATGCCTCTTATGTCATTATCAAGGGGTCTTCATTTATCTATGGATGGTAGATCATAAATTCGTAGTTCAATTGATCACATCGACTTTTATAATTTTTTAAATAATTCTTTCCAGCGAGATCAACGTAAACATCAATACGGTGAAGTGAACATGAAGGTAATTTACGTAATTGGAAACACAAATCAAACCTTGGTCTAAATCTAAGTTTGCGATGTCAAACCAGATCAAAGTACTGACTACCTGACATTACCTGCATGAATAAGGTGATTTTATAGCCAACATGATAACTGTTATCTAGAGTACGTAGTTACTGAATGGAGAAAACTACTTGTTGGCAGAGTCAAGACTCAATCAATTAAATGCATTTTGGTGGTTTATGAAATTATGGAGACATATACGATAATGGCATGAACGAGACGATCAAGATTATGCACATTAATGGCATGAAAGAGACAGCGGAGACTTATGATGGATGAGACAGAGAAAACTTATGTACATAAATGACATGAAAGAAACGGCCGAGAAGCACGTAGGCCTACATTCATTACTTGAAGGAGGCAGAGAAGACGTGTGTATATTCGTGAACCGAAATAGAGACATAAGTATGTATATCCGTGACCCAAAGGAGACAGAAGAGGCATATACATTCATGGCTTGATGGAGACACAGAGGATACGTATCTACATTCATGATATGAAAGAGACAGAGAAAACTTATGCACATCCATCACGCCAAATGAGACAGAGGAGACGTATGTACATACATGACATGAAGTAGACGTATGTACATGCATGATCGGAAGGAGACAGATAAGACTTATGCATATTCATGCCCGGGAAGACAGATTAGTTTGATGTACATGAAAATAACACAGGAGATTTTATGAACATTTATGACCTAAAGAAGACAGAAGAGACTTATGTACGCTAATGACACATAGAAGATAGAGGAGATGTAGGAACTTTAAAGACACCATAGAGACAAGAGAGACTTGTGTAGAGTAATGACATGGTGGAGTCGTACTTATCTAGACTAATGACATGACAGAGATTCGGTCAAAATATGGCATATATTGGGGAAAATTGTACGCTGCAATGGGTGGATAATGAGCCGCGTGCCTTGGCTGGTATATTAGACTACAGAGCTAAGTCACGAAGCATATAGATATACAGTGTGTAAATGTTTGACTCAACCAAATTAATGACTTGAATGAGTTTAAGACTCAACCGACCTTTACAGCGATGAAATGGTGAAGGTCCTCCAATATAATTACATCGTGTAAAACAATAGATTGGTGACACAGTGAAATGTTTACTAAATAAATGACACTGGAGACTGCTGAATTGATGATAAACATATGCAATGGAAATGACACCGACAAAACCTAATACAATTAATTGCACATAGAATTCTGTAAACGTCTGATTTTTGAATTCGTAGATATTAAAATCTGAGTCAAATTTACATAGCATAGATACCAAAGGATGAAATGTAAAGAACGACTTATATTCATGGAAATTAATGTATTGATGAATCTAGACTTGAGTGGACAGTAACATCAGACACGTTCATTCATTACAAAAAATAGATTTACCATATATTCTTTCTAATAATACGATTGATTCAGGTTTTTTAAACAAATTGAAGCCCAGATTCAGTAATAAATCGACGGAAAACAGCTAACCGAACTGAATGAATCTCAATTACAAAGATATTTCTGCAAGCTTTACAAATCAAGCAAGAAATAAAGGTTTGACATGAACTGCTATTATACTAAATTGCAAAAATATTGTTTGATGGTCATGAATTCCCTTTTGAAAAGCTAACATTTTACAATTTTAGTTTGTATAGTTAGATATCACCTTGATGTCATCAGTAGGAATGATAAGCCCATGTTGGATTATTCAGGCTGGTCCTAGCCAACACAAACTTGGTCTCAGTCGAGGTCCAGCTTGTCAGAGATTGACATTTCATGACGATAGGAACATAAATATAGTACAATGAAAAAAAAAAATCACTGGAAAGATTTCCATTATTATTGAGCCACTTTTCTTGCATGATGTGCATCAATATTATAAAATTTTCTGAAAATATTACTAATCTTCATATTTACTTGGTGCAGCCAGCATCATTAACTGGAGATAATGAGTGAGCTTTTCTGAAAACAAAGGAAAGTAAATGTATTATGACATTTGTCCTTTCAAAGTTATCATTGATTGAACAAAAGCAAATGGAAAAAAATATTAATATTTCATACTCAAATTCTACTGATGTTTAGGCATGAACTGCGAGGAATAACTCGATACAGATTTGTTTATCTGAGACAGACGAGTGGAAAGACAACATTATAACACAAGAAGGCAAATCCTGCATTATAATCTGCGTATTTCTCTTAATTTCACTTCAATCAAAGTTGATAAATATTGGGTGGATCTGAATGTGCCTAACGCTTATATCTGGAGATTAGACAGAATGCTATATATAGAAGTCAGTCCAGCATACTACTACTGGTAGCAAAGAAAAAATGGTACTTACTTAAAAAATAAGGCTGGAATTTATAGACGACACATGGAACGTAAAATATGAGTCCGCTGATGGCAAAAAGAGCTGCATAGACAAACTCAATTTGTGGATTTAGTACAATAGGAGCAATGACCAGGTAGAGAGATATTATCAGCACCACCACTGGAATGAATAACGGCACCTATAACGAAATAAACAAATGACACAATGTTATAGAGAAATATATCTAAAATAATGACCATTCTAGAGCCCAGATATTCTGAGTGTCATTTAAATGTTATAGACATAACCACCAGACACGCTCAGGAATGCAACAACGCATAGAAAATGCCCGGATGTGATAATTCAGAGCGCCATCTATACAGTGAGTAGGTTATAATGTCATAATCAGTCAAATGGCGAATACCGATACCATTTGTATGCTTATCAATCATTGAGTTATATTGATACATGTGGCATCAGTCATCTGCTTGCATATGGATCCAACTTTATGGGTCTTTAATGTGCTTATGATTCATATCCTTCGTGTGTTCTGACTATATTATCCCGGACTTCATATCAAACTGGATATATTCATTCAAATCAAATCTTGTTTGTTCTTGACTGTTACGTGTGTTTCTTAAGAACATACAAGGAAGTAACGAGTATAATAATAACCATCCGGTAGCATGAATAGTTGGGAACTTAGAATTTCTATACGAAGCCAGATGTTGCTACAAATAATCGCTACGTGTCATGTCAGGTAAGACTTTAAAATCTGAATTATCTGACATGAATTGGTACCGATATGCTCATAATGACGGATTTCCAGTTTAGAGGTTCAGCACGCTATTAGTTAGTCCTAAATATCAATACCCAAAATGCTGAATTTCACTTCTGAAAAGCGGCGAGTCGGTGTAGGAATTCATATGACGACGTGTACAGACGAAGAATTATTTCTGGCTGTTTTCATGTTTTTTTTGGTGGGGGATAAGTACAAATTCACATGGCTTCGTTGGTTCCTGATACTAACGAACGAAGCCATGTAAACTTGGCTATAGGTGCCAGTTAAAATGTTACCGTATTTCGCAACACAGACGGACCAGTTTACGTCGAACACTGTAAAATGGTCAAGGAACACTTGGACGTGTGTACCAAGCCTAAGAATCGCTGACTGCATTGATAATTCAAGGCATGGGTACAGAGAAGAGGCTTATCCGATTTCTTGAAATCAAGTACTGAACAAGAAACATGTCAACCTGTGACCATCTAGGTCATCTATACGCGGTAAGACTGACCCTTGAATTGTGCGTATCCAAGTACAGACTACTTTCGGCAACTATGAGGGAGAATTCGCCGAAATCAACACCACGTGATGTCGCCAGCCAATCAGCAAACTCTATCGACGTAACCCCAACGTAACCCGCCATTTCCGAGTCGTGTGCTGTCCTACTTCTTCAAAATTACAGATCTACAACACCTTTTGGATGATACGAGAGTTATTCATATCCGTATCTTTTGTAAGCTCAGACAATATATCTTTCAAAATTAGTATGAAAAACCTGTAATTTATCAGATTTCTCGAGTCTGTTCTCCGCCGGATGAAGACCGAACAGTACACGGTAAATTATCGGATATCGCTCCGTATTAATGGCGGCACACGATTTGCAAGCCGTCTTATGGATGGCATCTTCGTTACACCAAACCAATTTCCACGTTCATACTTCGAACTTGCCTTGGTCGGACGGGCTGCCATTATTGTTCAAAATCAGAAATGTCAATTTCGTCTTACGAACCAATCAAACACAGGACACGTCTTCTCCGTAGGCTGACGCAATGACAATGCCAGCCAATCGATGACGCCGCCTCAGAGCACGTTTCGGAAAGATAATGGATAATGCGTCATGCATATTCATGAGGCCATACAGTCTGCGTTTGAACAATAAAATAGCAACCCGTCCGACCAAGACAAGTTCAGAGCGTGAGCGCAGAAATTGGATTGGTGAGCGAAGATGATGGATGGCGAAGTGTACGCAAATGAAAAGATGTGACACTCTGGTGAAATATCTCACAATAAAGGGGATAACTCGTGTGACAGTTGTTGTTCTGGTCAATACTCTTGTTAAATGAATATCTGTCAATATCAGTACTGAGATAAACTTAGGTTCGATATTAATCTGTCTCATATGGGTGATATTCTAAGTGTAGTGACTTTTCTGTTGAAATCTCTTTTCAAAATTCGAGTATCATATCAAAGAAGATCCTGTCTGCCACAAGCCACGAGAATCCCGTGAGTTTGCACTGGGATATTCATGTCGGTATTTTGTATCTTAGGGCTGTGGTTGAAAATTTGCAAAGATTATAACACGAAAATATATCGCATTTTGAGAATAATTTACCTTGTATGGTCGATGTAAATCTGGCCTTGTTTTTCGCAATATCAGAAGACAGACCATGGCGGCAGCATAGAAAAATAACATAAGAAAACTGAAGAAGTCGATGAGACTGCTAATATTACCAATTAGTATCATCACACTGGCTATTGTACCCTGCAAGAATAGAGAGCAATATTTCAAATATTGTGCATATTATATTACACGGAGATTTATGAGGTAAGTGTCCATGTTATTTTGGGGTTTTTTGGTGTTTTTAGCAGAAAGGAAATATTAGAAAAAATCCACGCTAGTATTTAAAACAACTGTAGGACAGTTATATTTTTACTGAACTGAAGTTACAAAATTCAACAAAATTAGATCACTCCAAGAAAAAATTATCAAGAAATGTTGATTTAACTACATTGGAATCAACAAGAAATTCTGTGGCAAACACGTCACGAAGAAAGGTATTCAAAATAAATTCCTTCAATTTTATTGATTTTTAGAGTAACACTATCAAACAAACCAATTCAAGATTTAGACTTACCATGAATACTATGGATGGAAGTGGAGTGAGACGTTTTATATTGACATATGACAATATCTCTAACATGTGACCTTCTCTGGCTGATGCATAGCTGAGTCTGAAAACATTTAATGTTAACACAATTTGTTATTTTCATTTCTTTGTAGGCCCCAAACAATTTTCAATTCAATTGAATTCAACTTTATTGCGATCTCTGCACTGGTGAGATAGACCAAGGGGAGACAACTCCCAAAAGAACATGACAAAACAAACAAATAATTTTGCAGTAACTATACCGGAAACCTTACTAAACTCTGCCTCGTGTTTAGAACTGGGAATGATTTACGCCTATTAATTCAAATGTTAAATTTTAGATATTTATACTGAATGTCCATCATGAAATTAGGAATGAAATTAACATGCAAACCGATTTTGTAGAAATTGGGGGATCGAAATGAGAAATTGGTGTCCGGATGCTTTGCAAATTTTCATAGCTGGGGGAAAGTTGTCGATGATATTACCAAAATAGAATTTGACATCGAAATATAAAACCATTCTCCCATTGTCAAACCTCCCAAACTATCCATGAGAGTAGTTGTAATTTAATCTGATCACATGAGAATGTATGACACAGGCGTCCAGTCGATCGTTTTATACAAAGGAAACAATCAAGCTATGTAGGTGTGAATTATATAGGTGTTTACAAACTTTATATAACAATTATCTATTTACACATTTAGATATGTGGCCGTATACTAGTGATACAGTTCAGAGAGATCCTTCTATGATTTTTTCTTCTATGGTCTCCTCTCATAACTGTGAGGTATATACAATCTGATACCATGAGATTGCTATGGATAGGTGAATAAACAATGGAAAACTTAATTATTCTGATAATCTCTTCAATAATTCGAACACAGGCAATCTCCATTTTCGGATTATTTCTGACGGAGAATTTAAGTGAATTATATCGGCATGACTTAAAATGAGAATTTGTGACATTACCTTCCGGCTGTGAAGCATGTACCATTGGCGGATCCAAACGTTGAGAATGCTACAGATAGTGGAATGATAAAAGCAGCCACCCCTAACATCTGGTCTCCCCACGACTGTCAAAACAGGCACAGTTGGAGATTTTAATTTATGGTGTATTTTACAGGTTCAAACACAAGATATTATGTCAAGACTGATGATTACTGACACTGATATTCTGAATACATCAATTTTAAATAGAATGAGAATAAATTCTGTTCGCTTGAATTATCAGTTTTATCCGTTTATAAACGTGTTATATACACACATACAACAACTTTTTTTTTCAATACGATTTGCACATTAATTTGGAAAATTAATTTAGTGTTTTGAAATAATTATTTCAAATAAGAAGAAAATACTAGTGTATAAATAACTTACCACAGCAACCGCCTGAGTGGCTAGAAGTTGGACCTTTGTGATGACAGTGAAGTAAGATATGTTCATGAGAACATAACATATAGTAACAAATGGAAGACCAATTAAAATAGACCTGGGTAGATTTCTGAAAACAAAACAGTAAACAGCATGTTTAGAAAGAAAATCGAATATACCTTGAAATCTTATAGTTCTTTTTTTCTATTCAATATAAGTTATTATTCAAGATTCCAAACTGAAACATATACATTTATGGTATCGTAAATTATATACAAGAAGAATGCGGTTATATTTTCGTCAAAAACACTGTGCTGGTGCAGCTAATAACTGTTCTTATTGATACAATTGACAAATTAATAACATATTACTTACACATATGGGTTCTTCATTTCTTCAGTCACAAAATTTAAACTGCTCCTATAAATTACAAATATGAAATACAGATATATGTATATGCAATTTAATGTTTCGCCACTATACAAGTTCTTGGAATATCGGACGTACACATAAACCGACTTTTAAAAATATTACCAAATGGCCGGGATTCAAATGAGTAGCACAATCACAACACAACATAACAAGGCGGGATTCAAATGAGTAGCACAATCACAACACAACATAACAAGGAGGTTAACATGTAACCTGAATCACATCAGGGGAGACAACTGGGAATTAAAGGACATACAGGAATGCATTAGTAATAAAGCTATCTATATTGACGTTGCATCTCGCGAAAAATTGATATTAAATATCAGAAAAAGATAATTTTAACAAATAGGAATATGTTTTTTCTCTGATCAGTTCATTGTGAGCAGTAAATTAAGTCAACTTACCAGCCATCATATGCCCAGAGTCCATCATAAAATGCTAACGCTATCATCGACGGAGAATCAGTAGAACCTTCAAATCCAGTGACTAGGTCACCCAGTTCACCTGAGATCGAAAACAGGTGATATAATCTACTTAATCTTCTAGTAATGGATTCAGTCAGGATTGTAGTAACCTATACAGAATATTAAACTAATTCCAATATATTAATGTCAATTATCTAATAATAGATTCATTACTTTTGCTTCATATATATTCTGGGAACCACAATTATTTTCAACAACTGGTATAGAAGGACAAGAATATTGGAGCAACCAATTTGAAACAAGTTCAGCTAAATTGTTAGCCTACTGCATGTAGTAGTCAGCTAGGTATATTTCACTGTCGCGCAGGATTTAGTTCAATCCACAGGGGCTCGTTACCGTTGTTAATTGGTTAATTAGGTTGATTACAGGGGGGTCGAGGTAGGGAGCCCCATTTATTCCCTACCTCGACCCCCCTGTAATCAACCTAATTAACCAATTAAAAACGGTAACGAGCCCCTGTGATTCAATCATTTTAGTTATAATTCGATTGGGTAGTTCAATGATTTGGTTTAGTGAGATATTTGTACGTCAGTATACACTGTCAGAAGGATATGGTCACGATGACTAAGGATTCCACGGTACATACGTGACCGATAACGTTCTGTATGTGAGCGATGTGGTCAGAATGAACATAACGAGAGCTGTTCAATCATTCAACCATACAGAAAGAACATGCTGGTCGGTCACGTCTGTACCATGTATGTTCAAACAAAGAGATGATGTTCAGCCATGCAGAACATAGTCGGTCACGTTTGTACCATGTATGGCCAAACAAAGCGGTCATGTTCTTCTGACAGTGTACCGATACAATAGTTTGTACAGTACCGATAGTTAATGATATCATAATGAAACAACAACACTATTAATATCTCTGCTTGCACTCACCAGTTGCAATGTTGTATATCCCTCCACATATAATGACACCTACAGCTAATAACTTTGCGACTGTAAATATATTCTGCAGCATGGTGGCCCATTTGACACTCCAACAGTTTACAAAAGCCACAGTAACTGAAACACAAAAACAGAACGTAATTGGTTATCCATGCAAAAACATTGAGAATGAATATTTTGTCTCCTACCCCTTTGAATCCATGGAAGAGAAAACCAAAATAGGTAGAGGAATTTCTGAATTGTGCTGAATCTAACCAGACATATTTGCATCATCAAATGGTTCACTGTACATTGAATATTTTGTACCACGAAAGTATTCAAGTTTAAGGCTAATACTTTATGACAATAAACTGTTCAAGTTGATACTATGTAGCAACAAATCTTTCAAGTTGATACTAGAGTAACAAAATGCTCAAACGTGTACTACGTAGCAACAAATACTTTCAGCTGATACTAAACACGAAGCAACAAATCATACAGATTGATAGCCGACTATTAAGTGACGAATTACCCTTATCTCCCCACATTGGCTACTTCTTTAAACAATTTGTCATTAATTTACAGGATGTTGAACACTGTTCCAGCGTGTTCCAGTAAGTAACAATACAGTTTACATTGTTTGAAGCTGTTTTAACTTTCTTCAACCTATTCGGCCGGCCTGTATCTATCTCTATCGGACATATCTTCAAAATATTATATTTTATACTTTTGCATATTATACTTACAAATACACCAAATAGCAGCTACTTTTTTCGCAATATCTGGAGGGTCGCAGCCCTCGAAGAAAGGCGTCACAGCATATGTACCAAAACTAAGGGCTATAATAGCGAATGCTGATGGTCTTATAACTATCACAGAGACCCATGAGAATATATAGGCTGGAACAGATCCTAAAGTTTTATGCATAGGTCTGAACGTCTCTAACAAGTAGGAGTATTCTGCGCCGGATTTGTTGATCATCGTCCCCAGTTCTGCATAGGCCAGGGCACCTGCAGGAAATGTGAAAGGTAAGTTACTTGGTCATCCAACTATCAATGTCAAATTCAAATGCAGTGTATAATACTTAAAATCATTTGCCAGTTGTTGTTTTTTCTTTAATGGAAAATGCTATACCTATTTGATGTTTCGATTATGACATGGAATTTTTCAGAATATTTTAGTTGTGCATCCTATTTGAAATGTATTTAATAAAACAAATGCACGAAATGTGTATATTGCTGATGTAAAAAATAGAATATGTGAAAATTAAAAGAAGAGACAAAATTGGCTCCACTATAGGCCAACGCCGCACAACACTTGATCTCCATTTTGGTACGAGACACATCCACATTTTGTACCCCCCAACACAAAAAAAAATGCGATTTTTAATAATTTTCTGATTTTTGGGTCACAGTGACCTTCACCTATTGACCTTGACCTCAATTTCGTTATGTGACGCATAATCTCGTCCTATACTGGCATAAAAATTGCGATTTTTATGATTTCTTATTATCAAATAGGATACAGGCATATGCCCGACCGGTGTATAAAGAATAAGTTTCGTTTCGTTATTTTTCTAGAATAAGTAATTAATAAACCATCAGACTGCGAGGGCCTTATGTTAATCCACATGTGGGGAACGAACCCGCAACTCTCAGCCTAAGGCACCAAATTAGCAGCAGTATAGTATTTGTTACGAAGGAAGACCTGCCTGAGAAATGCTGGTAAATAAATCAACTTTGAACGTACGTCTATACCCGTCTTCAATACCACAAATACTGAATACATATGACACGCTTTGCAGCAAGCCTCGAGTTATTACTTACCTAACGTACACCATACACCCGTCACCGCCCAGACTATGAGAGTAAGGGCGACTGACCCCGTCCCCCGGAGTACACCCTGAGGGGAAATGAATATACCCGATCCTGTGGACAAAGAACAATATACATGTAATAAACTCACGGGACACTTATACTCTGTGTTATTCTGCAACGTCTCAAGCGTACATAGGGGATACGGTAGGAATATTTTTAAACATAGCTAATGAAGACCAACTCATCATTACGAGTTAACTATGTTGAAATTGCGGGATATCGAAGTCATAATCGCGAGACGGATAGTCGTAATTATAGTATAACTAAGTCGTAATTTCAAGTTAGCTTAGTCAATATTACGAGATAGAACGTTACGAGTTTGTATATACAAATATATCGTAATAACGAGTTAGTATCTCGTAATAACGCGTTAGTATCTCGTAATAACGAGTTAGTAGCTCGTAATAACGAGTTAGTAGCTCGTACGAGTTAGCATCTCTTTATAGCGACTTTGTATCTCGTAATGACATGTCAGTATCTCGTATTGGAGAGTTGGTATCTCATAATAACGAGTTAATATCATGTTATTATGACTTAGTTTGTATTTCATAGGTGGTTTGCGCAATTTGAAAATTATTCCAATTCATTTGACGTCGCATGAAAAGGCGCGTTTTCGCCGAGAAATAAATGGATTATTTTTCGCGTTTTCGTATTTCCCCCAAATCATGGCGCGAATCAGCCCCCATAATATCGTATTTTATTCTTCACTCGCAATCAGTGACTTACTAATCACAGTATCCAAACACAGTAACTCACCAATCATAGTACCCAAACGCAATAACTCACCAATCATGGTAGCCACAATCAGTAACTCATCAATCATAGTATCCAAACTCCGTAACTCACTAGTCATGGAAGTAACAATCAGTAACTTATCAATCATAGTACCCAAACTCAGTAACTCACCAATCATAGTACCCACAATCAGACCGATGCCGCTGACCAACCCAATTTTCTTCTCCATGTTAACCGTTTGTTTTTTGTGCGCAGACGCATCCCCGTTGTCATGGGGACCGGTCCCATTCCAACCATTCTCAAGTTTACCATGATTATTGTGGAACAAAAGTTTTTCTGTGACCCCATTGGCTGGTTTCCAAATATTTCCGTTGGCTACAGGCATGACTGCAAAGTATAAAAATGATGAAATCATAAACGATATGAAATTATTTAACATACACAAGATTGCTAAAATATCGAAAGTGTATTTATTTACATTCGAGTTCAAGTTCATCTACATCATACGTGCTTAATAACAAAATATACGCGATTAGGTTCACGTAAGTGTCACGTGACAAAGGCGATAAATTGTCTATCTGGCTTATAACAGGAGTTAGACTGGAGGCCTTTCAGCAGTATAAAGGCTTGAACAATAGAAACTTACAAGAAAGATCGACCCGCAATGGAGGAGTTGCACTATAGTTCAATTTAATTTAATGGGGGCTATCTGGCCATGATGACAGCGGGCGGTGTACCGGCACGTGGCTGGTCGCATGAGCTCCGGTTCGTCAATCGGACCGCTTCGCTATCTCTTTAACCCAGAATATATTTTTAATCGGTGATAAATGGTATATTTTCGACCGGAAGTTGCCAAAATTATAATTAATTCAAGCCTATTTGTCCTTTCGTGGAATAGCAGGAATATCTGATCCATATTATCATATTTGCATCAGTTTTCAATAGTTGAAAAACCCGCTCCATGTTATAAACATAGGGAAGAGATTATGAGAACGAACCGGAGCTCACGCGGCGTACCACTTGTGGCCGCCACCGGGACAAGACAGTATTGTCCAAGAATTAATATGGAAATGGCGCATTATCATATTTGCAAAGCCAGCCTCATGTGCCCAACAAGTTGCTGGGGTTTTGGAATAAACTTTAACGAATTACGGTTCAACTGGTTCTGTCGGATAGATCCCGCATGAACACGATAACAGGGTATCAGTAATACATTGGGTCGTGGTAACACATTAGGCCCGCGTTGTCACTTCATACGTTTAACAGCTGTCAAATATCCTGAGTTAGTAGCAGGAGCCTGATTGGCTCTCTCAGATACGTCGTTTGGAGATATATGTGTATGGTATTTTATTTTTCGGTTATCCATGGTTTAATGGATAGGCTGTAGTCAGTGATAGTATTCTGGCTAACATGGTTAAGTGTCGCTGTCATCGTTTACAGAGGCTCACAATTGTTCGGTTATTTTCACAAATCTATAGGTCCTCTTCAAACCTTACTCTGACAATAATATCCCCAACTTAGTCCCAATGGTTGCTAAATAACCTCTCTTGTTAGCCTGGCGATTTGCCAAGCGTTCCTGTAAAAGAGTGTTAAATACTGTTTTGTTTAGCTTTCGGGCTTTCTCCATTTTAAAATCCCCTAGCGGGATGTAACGTAATCTATACTATTAAAATAGCCGAACTGAAACACCCATATGTGTGTCTGTCTGTCACAGATAGCGTCCGTAGACACCCTTGCAAGTGATTTAGAGTCACCGAACTTGGTACACATATACTACACTCACATGATGGTAACCTGTAAGCGTCACTCTCTAAAATCATTAGATTGAAAATTCAATCTATCAGTTTGGAATTAGTTACCAATCTATTCGATTGTATATTCCATCTATTTGATTAAAAATTTCAATCTATTACATTGAATTTCCTGTCTACAACAGATTCATTATATCGTTTTCAATCTATTAGATGCATATTTTCAATCCAATAAAAGATTGGTCACTAATTCAATCTGATTTCAATCTAATTATTTTAGAGAGCAGATTAGACATTCAGTAGTTAACCATCCTGCAAATTGTTTTCCCCTATTTTTTTATTGTATAAATACGACCAGAAGTTTTATGGACTTCTGATACGACTGAGCCACCTAACTTGGTACACATATACTATGCGACAATACCTATGATGGTATACCATATAATTAAGTGTCAGATTCGACATTCAGTAGCTAGCCATCGTCCAAATTGTTTTCTCTCTGTTCTGATTATGTACATACGACTGACCATATGGAACCATTGGATAGTGTACATGTACAGAGGCTGTACGTAGTATATACATATTAGCTAGATACTAAGCATCAGATCCAACATTTAGTAGCTAGCCATTATCAGTAAATAATTTCTGTGTCTATCTTTATGAATATCGTGTTTTTCTATTAATGCATCGCATAGCGGTACAGTGCACAATGTAAGATATATATAGCCTACATAGAAAAGCTCTTGATGGATACTTGGGCTACGTTACCAACTACTGGCGAAGCCCTTTCGGATGCCAATTCTCTTCAGGTGACCTGGCTCAACCGGCCATACCCCCAATAATGATTGTGATGTTGTTGTTATACTAGGACATGGCAAGCAAATTCTAGAAATAATAACTTGAAAATTTATTTAACATTCGACTTTTCATGGCAAAAATATCTCAAAATATTCGTTGACCCTAATCATACATGTAATATGAATTTCTAAAGCTTAACTTACGTCTATCATCATCTTCACGACGTCGCGGTTTCTATTCGTGAGCCAAAGGCGAACCCTTGACCAACTTGCATAGCAAACCGCGTTCCGCCCACACTCCAGTTACGTGACCTAGAAAAACTGCGCTGATGGTATATAATACGTTTGGGTTTTACTTTCGCTGCTAAACTATTCGCTGATACCGAATGTACAATATTTAATCCAAGCACGCGTAACAATAAAATATTAATGGATAGACCAGTGAAATTTTATAGAAATCCGTGCGTTTCAACCCAGTTCAAGTCCTTCACTTCAGTGGGAAGGTGAAGTCGGATACACTGACATCGCGGGCCGCCTTTAAAGCTTCGGTGTTTTCTACCTTTGCCTGGCTTGTTGGATGTTTGATGGTAGATGAATGGGTTTATTTTCTCTTCAAATAGATTTTGTTTTAAACTATGTTTCCTTTATATTTATTAATGTTCATGGTTGTTGAAAAGGTGCAAGTTCATCTGCCACTGGATATCGCACAAGCTATGGTGTTTTCGAATCTGTTGTCACGGTCGCCATGGTCGCGGTGCTTAAGTGATCTGATTGGTCAATATGTGTAGGATGCCGCTGTGTGTCGTTGATCCCGATACACTGCCCAAGCGGACCAGGGGTTATATCTGTCATACAGATAGAGATACCCCTGGTTTTAGCGAGGATGGTCTATCATATGCTTCAGCCAATAAGGTCCAGTAAGGTCTAACGTAGATGTGATCATAAACAAAAGCTAAATTAGGGAAAGCTAGCTATAATCCTTCAAGATAAATCGTGCTTAACGGCTTGTCATCCACCTGAGTACGTAACCGACGAAGATTGTTTTACTACACATTTATGTACTACTATGTCGAATCTTACACATTTCTGTACTACTATGTCGAATCTTTCACATTTCTGTACTGCTACGTCGAATCTTACACATTTCTGTACTACTACGTCGAATCTTACGCACATTGCTGTACTACTATGTCGAATCTTACACAATTCTGTACTACTACGTCGAATCTTACACATTTCTGTACTACTACGTCGAATCTTACACATTTCTGTATACTACTACGTCGAATCTTACACATTTCTGTACTACTATGTCGATTATTACACGATTATCATAGTGAATAAATGTGTGCTTAGGTAAAATTTTAGCCTTGTTATTATGAGTTGCAAAATTTTCCCGGAATTGAGCATTTCACACTTGTCGAGCACAACCACTGCAGGGTTTATCGCTATCAGTTGATAGCCCTAATTTGTTATCTCTTTAATTTCATTACTTGATTTCTCCAAGTGAAATCGTTTATTTCTGAAAAACTCTTCGTCATGGTGGTTTGCAATTGGGCATGATCATTATGAACTAGGTAAAGAAAAAGTGTGACCATCGCATTTTGTCCAGTTCTGTTCAATTAGAAAAAAACCCCATAAAATTGGACAGAAAAAGTTCATATACGAAACTTTGAAACAGTGAGGCACCGACATTTTGTGGAAGGGTTGTTCTACTCGGCAAAGTTAAAAATTTAATGGAAAATTTGAAAGGCTTATTTTACGAAAAGAAAAGTATTTAAGTTCGAATAACTGTATATCTGATCTCACAAACGATATATTCACATACCTGTAATCACAGAGAAATAAACTTTCCAATAATATGCATATTTATCATGTTCATATTTCTCGCAATAAAGTGACAAATGTCAGCGGGTCACGTGTGAATGTCATCCATCTTTAATATGCTTCTGATTCATACTGCTCATTGTGTGTGATGAATGTGGACAAATGGGTAAAAATGGCGGCGGGGTAAAAATCATCAAACTAAAATAGAATATAGAAATACAGATTTCTGTATCCTAGAAATAGGCAATTACCCTGAACTCGCCTTATATCTAAGTGACTATGGATATAGGTCATATCCAGGCTGCAAACTGTTTTTCACCTACCTTTTCTCGACTTTCCCCGGCACTGCGTGTTGTTGTTTGAGCAATCACAGCTTGCAGGTGTTGTACTGTATACGGTATATCCGTAATCTATCAACTCGTATACGCACCAAGTCTTTTAAGTTTTCTGAAATGAACACAGAAATCAGTACATGAGATGGTAGCCTATAGCTTCCAATCAAAAACTTTGCAGTCTCCAAATTTCAGTGGGTTTATCTATCGCCTTTACAATATACATAACACCATTCCCTATATTTTACTGACTTACTAATACTTTCCTTCCATATACTCTCTTAAATAATTAGATTGAAATTCAATATATCAGATTGAAATTAGTGACCAATCTATTATTGGAGTGACAATATTCAATCTAATAGATTGAAAACGATAAAATGAATCTGTTGTAGACAGAAAATTCAATCTAGTAGATTGAAATTTTCAATCTAATAAATGGAATATTCAATCGAATAGATTGGTCACTAATTCCAATCTGATAGATTGAATTTTCAATCTAATTATTTTAGAGAGTATGAATAAATACAGAAATATAAAATAGTCCATAGACTATGCACATAGTAAAACAGTTAAATGCATATATGCTGAAGTTGACCAGTCACATCCCCGTGAAAGTGGTATGTCATGGCGAGTTGACTGCCCTCCTCCTAAAGCCACTCCGGTATCTGTGTATCCAGCAAACCAATTAATATATCATATTCATAATTCAAACTCATTACTGTAACAATTACTGTATGGAAGCCTGTCAGTGCCAGGTCGAGTCTTTTCTTCTCACATACAACTTCGATCTGATACTACCTAGCTGCAGCAGGACCAAAGGAAAGGCTTATAACATACAATTCTTTAATCCAATATTTGCAGTTTAAATATCCATGCACCAATAACATTCCTGTAGTTTTATCATGTTTATTATTATAATATTGTTAAAGTTTCGGTTGAATATGATTTCACTTATAATTTCCCGTATTCAAATCACCACAACTGCATATTAATCTAGTACTTCTAGTACTTCTCCATAACGTAAAATAGTCGATTGTATCTTTAGATATACACAGATTGGGACTAGGAGATATACGTAACCAAACCACTTACCTAAAATCCTGATGTGAAATAACTTTCTGACCTATCCATACCCATGCATACATATATATATACTTTCACATCTGTTTATAAGGCCACATATATATTGCTCTCTGTGATCTTTATTTACTTTTGACTGATTTCTGAAGCTGGACATATATGGTCAATCAGTGCCTTCGCTCTGACAGATCAATGACGATGACCATTTTGATGTCTGTTATACTTATCAGTAGAATTACAATAACATGTAATGTTTTCACTTACACAATAGCATTGTCGCACAGATTGTGTGGCGGCTGTGCGATGGGTGTGGGAGTGCGCGGGGGGTATGGTAGGGGAGGCTCTATGTATGGTGCTAGCCTAACGTTAAGCAATATCCTACATTTAAAAATTCTCCTATATAGTCTGTTAACAATGTACTGATAGTATATGAAAACATATGAAGCTATGATAAATAAGTTATGATAAATAAAACGAATAATGCATTAAAAAGAATATTCTCTTTTCATTGGGCTGTTTTGAATGCAGAATAGGTTTGTAAACAAATTTAAAATTTTAAAATTATGAAACGGAATCGTCTTGTATGGGATATTAGCCGTATAATATAAAACTATCACAGCAAATTAAATTCTTCATTTGTAAAACATCTTCACCGTCTGTATGAATGTATAGGAGGATATTCCGAATTACAGGGGCGGTTTGGGGAGGGACGTCCAGGTACCAGCTGTTTATAAGTGCAGCTGCGCATGTTGGTACATTGTCTCAATATTTACATACAGCAGATGTTCACACCGTACGTATAAACAGGGAAAATTATTTACAAGGATGTGAAAATTTGTGTTTTGGTATGAACACATATCAACCAGAGATATTACAGAGATCTACATTTTGAACCCAGAAACGCTTTTGCATATGCTGTTGAAATCATTAGACACAAGTTGTATTGATGAAATCACTATTTCACAGCATTGGTGTCGAATACTAGTATTTCCTTGTTTATCAATAATAATTAATACAGTAACTAATTACAAACTGAACCATCTCCAACAGTTTTGTTACTGTCCCTCCGTACCATGTACCAAAAGTAAACCAGTTCCAAATTTCATTTGCTGCTCGAATGACATTCTATGAAAACTTGCCAAGGGTATTCGGTAGACAAAGTAGCTGGTACTAGATTTGACAATTATCGTTCTAAAGGTATTGTGCTAACACCATTAAATCTACTTTTACCATATAATTTGACCTTGAAAAAATAGGTCATTCGTGCTAAAGGAAATTCTGGTTCATAGGCAGATGCAGATGTGGTATAAGTTTAGAAAGGCTAACTCTAATTATTGAAGCGATATCATGCTAACAGCATCACATTAATTTAACCTCGAAAAAATAGGTACGTTATCTCCAATAATCGTCTCGTCCATCGCCAGCCGCCAATGTTTCCATTTGGAGAGCGCTAGTAGTAGAAGAAGACGAGAAGAGGACCCCTGTGCATGCGCAGTGGGTTGTATGTGCGCGTTTCCGTTTGCGCATGAGCAGCGGAGATGCTACACCCAATGGACCCGACAGTGATAACACAATACAAATTTATCATTACAAACGGTATACACGTATAGCCTTACCATGTTATGTCAAAACAAAATGGTTGGTCTGATCTTGGGGGCACATATCGGGCACCCCCAGGCAGGGTTCCTTATCGTGCACATACAGTCAACTTACAATGTGATGTTAAACTTGATAGGCTTCTAGGGCAGTGCAGTAGCGGCGGATCTATTATTCGTGAATGGGTTTAAAGATCTGCCTGGAACCAGCTAGAACGAAAAGAATGCCTGACAAGGATAATGTGGGGTCAAGTTTTCGTGTTACTATCCGAAGGTACTGAATAATATATGAAATAAACAGAAACCCAATGGCCTTTACCATGTTATAAGTATCGGTGTGTATGGGTCTATTAGTCCAAGCAAACTAGCGGATATTTTAATGAACTTTTTAAAAATTGCAACAGAATTTCTTCGTTGGTGCGCATTTCCCATAGGCTACCAGAACAAAAGTCAAAAGCTTTACTTCGAAACTTCATTTGCTTTACGAAATCCTTAATTTCCTGGTTACACGTCAGTTTAGTGACCCTTCCTTAACAAACTTTCCTCAGTAGATGTGGATCGAAAAGAATTTAGGAGTCGAAAATTTTCACTCTCATATTTTATCACAATTTATTTCTAGTCTGTTCGCATAAATTCGCTGCAAGATATTGTAGGCAAATTAAAAATGCATACGAGTGAAATAAATTCAGTTGGAATTTGTTGTGGGTCAAACCATATTTTGACTGGACTATATTATCAGCGCGACTCAATTATCGAGCATGTTGTGCTGGAGTTATCAATTTCCATCCGCAAATTCAAAACAAACAAAATGACGGTGTAGAGAACTGTAAATCAGGGGAATACCATCTAGACGTAACGATATTAAAACTTCGTGCGAAATGTTCGCCGATATTCTACGAGATTCCAAAATAAGTCAATCACGACAATTTCTGCCCTTTCACTTTGACAATGATTGACGTTTATAGTTCATGGATATTAACACCTTCGCACAGCACGATCTTTTGATATTTTTGCCGCTTAACAAAACCACTCTTCGGTGGTATTAAACCCTTTGATGTTTTACACACGGTTTGGAAACGATGCCATATTTGGATACTGTTTCCCTATAATGTTTACTATATTGGTCCACGTGCTATCGTGTATAATTACTGTAACTATAATTTTGAAATTGTTTCACCAAGCTAGCCACCTGATTGGCTAAAAAACGTAGTTTGAAATCAGCTCCGGATTTATATAGCACTGAATTCAGATATAATATTCCGTGATAGTATATCTGAGTTTACTGAGATTGTGTAGGGAAAACTCCTTATGCAAAGAGAGACAACTCTGAAGGATGCATGTCCGGGGAACGCCAAGCCATGGCATCAAACACTAGCACATCTCATAGTGTGTGCATACTATCAATCCGGCTCACTCTGTAGAGTACGACGGGAGTGAGTGAGTGTGAGTGAGCGAGTGAGTGAGTGAGTAGGATTTCAACGTCGCGTTCAACAATAGTTCAGTCACATGATGACGATCCAGTCAGATTATCCTCATACCGAGCCAACCAGTCCTTAATCTATCCGCTTCCTGCGACGAGAGTGAGGGCAGATTCTGTCCAATGCGCAGTCGTCATTAGGCGCCTACCAACAAACCCTGTACTAGCCCATGGGTGTGGGCATAGGAGTGGGCATGCCGGGTGATGCCGCCTGAACCCTATAACTTTCAGGCTATAGGCTGCACAGGAGTTCTTGCGGTGCCACCAGGTGAGCGAGCATGCATGCCATGACATCACGTTTGGCTATGGCGTCACTGCGAGTGATGACGTCATTTCAGCCACAGGTCAAGAGTCAATGGTCGAAGCATGCGTCCGATGATGTCACTTCCGCATTTTGGCATTAACATATGTTAACATGATCGGGCGGGCGCTAAGGCGTTGAGATGAGCGTCGACAGGCGTTAGAACATCAAGACCGATAGCAACATGCGTTAAAATACAAGCGTCTAGTCCGTCATTCAATATTCAGCCGTCGTCCATTAAAGAATTTCCGCGTTCATAATCCAAAGAGCACCAAATTAAAAGATGAATCATAGTATACATAAAACTAGGCTAATTTCCTGCAAGATTGAAGCGGTCAACAGTTTTCAATGATGCCAGCAAGACATCATGATGTTCTAAAAAATATCAAACAATAATAATAATAGTGACTAATATAGTATCCACCGGAGAAATGATATGCAATAATACTGTCCGATAGATATAGCACGATTTAGGGCCTACCTAGACGATCGCATCAGAACATACCCAACAAATGTTTGTAGTGTGACGTATTCTCTTAGTAGTTAAGTCCATCCTCTTAATATGACGATAGGGATGACCAGATACATAGGGGAGTCAAGTAATAACCCACCCACACGGCACATTTCGAAATTCAAATGGATTGGAGGTCAATGACGTTTCGTGTCTATTTATAAATTCTTTTGGACGAAGTCGGTGGACTGATCTATCAAGGCTAATTCGAAGTTTGAACGAAGAAGTCGACTTGTGTATGAAGATGGCTGGGAGACTGTGTATGAAGATGGCTGGGAGACTGTGTATGAAGATGGCTGGGAGATTGTGTATGAAGATGGCTGGGAGACTGTGTATGAAGATGGCTGGGAGACTGTGTATGAAGATGGCTGGGAGACTGTGTATGAAGATGGCTGGGAGACTGTATGAAGATGGCTGGGAGACTGTGTATGAAGATGGCTGGGAGACTGTGTATGAAGATGGCTGGAAGACTGTGTATGAAGATGGCTGGGAGACTGTGTATGAAGATGGCTGGGAGACTGTGCATGAAGATGGCTGGGAGACTGTGTATGAAGATGGCTGGGAGACTGTGTATGAAGATGGCTGGGAGACTGTGTATGAAGATGGCTGGGAGACTGTGTATGAAGATGGCTGGGAGACTGTATGAAGATGGCTGGGAGACTGTGTATGAAGATGGCTGGGAGACTGTGTAAGAAGATGGCTGGGAGACTGTGTATGAAGATGGCTGGGAGACTGTGTATGAAGATGGATGGTAGACTGTGTAAGACGATGGCTGGGAGACTGTGTATGAAGATGGCTGGGAGATCGTGTATGAAGATGGCTGGGAGGCTGTGTATGAAGATGGCTGGGAGACTGTGTATGAAGATGGCTGGGAGACTGTGTTTGAAGATGGCTGGGAGACTGTGTAAGAAGATGGCTGGGAGAATGTGTATGAAGATGGCTGGGAGACTGTGTATGAAGATGGCTGGGAGACTGTATATGAAGATGGCTGGGAGACTGTGTATGAAGATGGCTGGAAGACTGTGTATGAAGATGGCTGGAAGACTGTGTATGAAGATGGCTGGGAGACTGTGTATGAAGATGGCTGGGAGACTGTGTAAGAAGATGGCTGGGAGACTGTGTATGAAGATGGCTGGGAGACTGTGTATGAAGATGGCTGGGAGACTGTGTAAGAAGATGGCTGGGAGACTGTGTATGAAGATGGCTGGGAGACTGTGTATGAAGATGGCTGGGAGGCTGTGTATGAAGATGGCTGGGAGACTGTGTATGAAGATGGCTGGGAGACTGTGTAAGAAGATGGCTGGGAGGCTGTGTATGAAGAGGGCTGGGAGACTGTGTATGAAGATGGCTGGGAGACTGTGTATGAAGATGGCTGGGAGACTGTGTATGAAGATGGCTGGGAGGCTGTGTATGAAGATGGCTGGGAGACTAAGAAGATGGCTGGGAGACTGCGTATGAAGATGGCTGGGAGACTGTGTATGAAGATGGCTGGGAGACTGTGTATGAAGTTAGTTGGGAGAATGTGTGTGAAGATGACTGGGAGACTGTGTTCGAAGATGGCTGGGAGACTGTGTAAGAAGATGGCTGGGAGACTGTGTATGAAGATGGCTGGGAGACTGTATGAAGATGGCTGGGAGACTGTGTATGAAGATGGCTGGGAGACTGTGTATGAAGATGGCTGGGAGACTGGCCCGAGAACAAACAAATAAATCGGAAACTCGAAGCGCTTCGGTTGCGAGGGGATTAAATTTAAATGTGCATAATGTGACAAAACGATCATTTGATCAAAACGGATCTATATCATTAAAGTTTTATGTAAGCTGTACGGTTCGTCTGTGCCGTAATGGCAGTGCTGAACTTGCACATAGTATATCAAGTACAAGCATCGAATTCTACATTAAGCAGCTAGCCGTCGTCCAAAATGTGTTGTCTCATAACTTGAGATAGTAATACAATTTATACGTCATTGTAAAGGTCTTGCTGCGGAGAGTGACATTTTATTTTAGACTGTGTCCCTGGGGTTGGGGCTGGCGCCGGCCACATACAACTCATGTTTTCCTATGTTATCAGTATTTTTGATCGACCATAAAATATTAGTGCCAAAATTGGAGTGGAGCACAGGTACATGTATGTTGAGGCCGTATAATACGAGCATCAGTTCCTGCTTTCAGTAAATAACTGTCATCCACATTTTGTTCTTCAATTCGTGGTTGGTCTTGAATTGAATTACAGCAAACTATATAAAAGTTATCTGCTCTACTTTGGGACTGATATTTGAGACTCATATTATTTACTATAAGACATAAAACAATATGCTATTGGAAAAACTTAAAGTACCAAAATAATATACACGTCCATATATATGCACATTGGTTGGTCAAAGTAAAATATTACCGTGAATTGTTTATCTGGAATGAGTTTGTAGATTGTGATACCTTAAACTACCAAGTATTGCCAAGCGTATCTGCAATGTATATCATCTTTCTTCTGCATATTTCAATCTGCATGTATGTGCTATTTTTGAATCGTCTGGGTTTTGAAACAGAAGACAAATGATTTCACCCCGCATCCCTTCAAGGACTGAAGTCGGAGTAGTAGGGAAAGTTTTATTATCATTATTGATCTTATGCCATGTGGCGTGACGTGCGCAACTTCTGATCACGTGACTTCCGGGTAAACGCGCCTTCCGCAACTTCCGCGGTCACTTAACTTCCGAACCGCCTGTGCATGAAGAAATCGGAAAAGAAATCCGCAAAGACGGAATTTACACCCATCACAGGAAAATTCTTTTTGTGGAGCAAAGAGTAGGGTGTGGAGGTTCTATCGATCGGACAATGTAGAGTGTAGAGTACAACTTTAGCTTGGGACGTCATGGTGCGTATGAGCTCTCGACAGGGAAGCCTATTGCGGGAGTTTTGGGTAGGAGGTGGGTCATCCCTGGTCCATATGTGTCGTGAGTAGTAGGGTCTAAGCATTTAAAGTCACATTGACCTCAAAAATTTGCATATTGGGGAGATCACAGAGGTCAAGGTCACTATAGTTCCGGCAGAATGACCAAAAAGCTACCTCCAACACAGGAGAGTTCCAATTGTTGCAGGGAATGTATTCATCCGCGGTGAGCAACGGTGAAATTTTTGGAAAAGTACCGGGTAGGGCTGTATATAAGCCCATAGGCTGGCTATGGGGGGTATAGGTTCAACCTGGGAAATTCACACACGTTCATTGTGATATGGGTTGCTTGGATTTGTTTTTCACGTCTCGTCATTTAGAACACGATGGGAAGGGTCCCGGAGCGCAACGGTGAAATTTTTGGAAAAAGTTCACCGAGGCCTGGGTAGGCCCATAGGCCTATACTGCATGGCTATGGGGGTATAGGCCCATACGGGGTGGACGTTTTGGGGTCTAGGTGAGCCCCTAATGATCCTATGATGTCGTATGAGGTCTTATTTTGAAGCTCTCGTGGAGGAGCATCCGACTGGACTAATAGTTCGTCCGTTTTCAATAGTCTGCGCATGCGCAGTCTGGCCGTAGTATAGAAAGCAGGCATTTTGGGGGTATGTGGGTGTGTGTTTGGGGTAGAGATGGACCGCTATGGGTACGAATGGATCGTGGAAGGTGTCAAAGTGAAGCTTGTGTGGGGTAGAGTCAGAACGGCGTGTTTTTAAATGCAAGTCGCGTCAATCTGCGCATGCGCAGTTGGTTGTAGTAAGTAAAGTGGCCATTTTGGGGCAGTGCAGGAAGGTATTTGGTGTCGAGATGGCCCATCCTTGGTCCGAATGCGTCTTGGGAGGTGTCATTTTGTAGCCCTCGGGATGTACATCTCCATTTTAGGGATGTTCGCTTCATCTTTGACGTCATCGGTGACGTCATCAGTAGGAGTAGTAGCGAAAGTGGGCATTTTAGGGAAGTGCAGGAAGGTATTTTGGGTGGAGAGGGACCATCCTTGGTCCGATTGTGTCATGGGAGCTGTCATGTTGTAGCTCTCGAGGTGTACATTCCGATTTGAGGGATGTTCACGTCATCTGTGACGTCATCGGTGACGTCATCAGTACGAGTAGTAGCGAAAGCGGGCATTTTGAGGGTGTGAAGGAAGGTATTTGGGGTAGAAATGGATCATCCTTGGTCCGAATGGGTCGTGGGAGGTGTCATTTTGTAGCTTTCGGGGTGTAGACCCCGATTTGAGGGATAGTTTGCCCCAAACTGATCAAAGATCGTTTTTTCGTTAGCAGCCACACTGGCTTACGCTATCGCTATCATACACAGATCCGTCATTAGACTCCAGCACCACTTCGCGTCGGCAACGCGAAGTCCACTGGATTTACCAGCTGCACACCAAAGCTCCAGTCGGCCTTAATGAAAAGGAATAGACACACAACGTCATCTCCTCTCTTTACCCGGTTTGAGGGATGTCCACAGCATCTGTGACGTCATCGGTGACGTCATCAGTAGGAGTAGTAGCGAAAGTGGGCATTTTGGGGCAGTGAAGGAAGGTATTTGGTGTAGATATGGACCATCCTTGGTCCGAATGCGTCGTGGAAGGTGTCATTTTGTAGCTCTCGGGGTGTAGACCACGATTTGAGGGCTGTTTACGTCATCTATGACGTCATCGGTGACGTCATCAGTAGGAGTAGTAGCGAAAGTGGGCATTTTGGGGCAGTGAAGGAAGGTATTTGGTGTAGATATGGACCATCCTTGGTCCGAATGCGTCGTGAAAGGTGTCATTTTGTAGCTCTCGGGGTGTACATCCCGATTTGAGGGCTGTTTACGTCATCTATGACGTCATCGGTGACGTCATCAGTAGGAGTAGTAGCGAAAGTGGGCATTTTGGGGAAGTGAAGGAAGGTATTTGGTGTAGAAATGGACCATCCTTGGTCCAGATGGGTCGTGGGAGGTGTCAAAGTGAAGCTTTTGTGGGGTAGAGTCAGAATGGTGTGTTTTTTATTGCAAGTCGCGTCAATCTGCGCATGCGCAGTTGGGTGTAGTAAGTAAAGTGGGCATTTTGGTGCAGTGAAGGAAGGTATTTGGTGTAGAGATGGACCACTATTGGTCCGAATGTGTCGTGGGAGGTGTCATTTTGTAGCTCTCGCGGTGTAGACCCCGATTTGAGGGTTGTTCACGTCATCAGTGACGTCATCGGTGACGTCATCAGTAGGAGTAGTAGCGAAAGTGGGTATTTTGGGGCGGTGTAGGAAGGTATTTGGTGTAGAGATGGACCGAATGCGTCGTGGGAGGTGTCATCTTGTAGCCCTCGGAGTGTACATCCCGATTTGAGGGATGGCCATGTCATCTGTGACGTCATCAGTACGAGTAGTAGCGAAAGTGAGCATTTTGGGGCAATGAAGGAAGGTATTTGGTGTAGAGATGGACCACTATTGGTCCGAATGCGTCGTGGGAGGTGCCATTTTGTAGCCCTCGGGGTATACATACCCATTTGAGGGATGCCCACAGCATCTGTGACGTCATTGGTGACGTCATCAGTAAGAGTAGTAGCGAAAGTTGGCATTTTGTGGAAGTGAAGAAAGGTATATGGTGTATATGGAGGGACCATCCTTGGTCCCAATGCGTCGTGTGGGGTGTCATCTTGTAGTTCCCGTGGTGGAGACCACGATTTGAGGGATGTTTACGTCATCTATGACGTCATCAGTACGAGTAGTAGCGAAAGTGGGTATTTTTGGGGCAGTGAAAGATGGATTAGTAGTATAAAAGCGCATTTCGAGCCCTATTGACCTTGCGGCGCAATGCACAATGAGTGTATGCGCGTATGTGTGTGTGCGTACGTGTGTGTGTGAGTGTGTGCTGGTGTGCGTCTGTGTGTGTGCATGTGTTTGTGTCTGTATGCATGTGTGGTTATGCGTCTGTGTATGTTTGTGTGTGTATGCATGTGTGCTTGCGTGGGTTTGTATGTGTGTGTGTGTATGCGTGTGTGCGTGTGTGTGTATGCATGTGTGTGTATGCGTCTGTGTGTATGTGTGTGTCGCCGTATGCAGGCGCACGATCCTGTGGTGCAACCTGTACCCTATATCGCGTAGGGCATAGGGTACGCCACCAAGCACAGAATACATGTACTCTGCGCATGTCCATGTATTCTGTGCATATCGATGCACACAAACACTGGTCAAAAAGGGCTATACCATCAAGCACTGGTCAAACAGGTCTATACCAGCAAACACTGGTCAAACAGGGCTATACCACCAAACACTTATACCATCAAACACTGGTCAAACAGGGCTATACCACCAAACACTGGTCAAAGAGGGCTATACCACCAAACTCTGGTCAAACAGGACTATACCACCAAACACTGGTCAAACAGGACTTATACCACCAAATACTGATCAAACAGGGCTATACCACCAAACACTGGTCAAACAGGACTATACCACCAAACACTGGTCAAAGAGGGCTATACCACCAAACTCTGGTCAAACAGGACTATACCACCAAACACTGGTCAAACAGGACTTATACCACCAAACACTGATCAAACAGGGCTATACCACCAAACACTGGCCAAACAGGGCTATACCACCAAACACTGGTCAAAAAGGGCTATACCACCAAACGCTGGTCAAACAGAGATATACCACCAAACACTGGTCAAACAGGGCTATACCACCAATCACTGGTCAAACAGGGCTATACCACCAAACACTGGTCAAAGAGGGCTATACCACCAAACACTGGTCAAACAGGACTTATACCAACAAACACTGGTCAAACAGGACTTATACTACCAAACACTGGGCAAACAGGGCTATACCACCAAACACTGGTCAAACAGGGCTATACCATCAAACACTGGTCAAACAGGGCTATACCACCAAACACTGGTCAAACAGGGCTATACCACCAAACACTGGTCAAACAGGGCTATACCACCAAACACTGGTCAAACAGGGCTATACCACCAAACACTGGTCAAACAGGCCCATAATACCAAACAATGGTCAAACAGGACCATACCACCAAACACTGGTCAAACAGGGCTATACCACCAAACACTGGTCAAACAGGACTATACCACCAAACACTGGTCAAACAGGGCTATACCACCAAACGCTGGTCAAACAAAGCTATACCACCAAACACTGGTCAAACAGGCCTATACCACCAACCACTGGTCAAACAGGGCCATACCAACAAACACTGGTGAAACAGGGCCATACTACCAAACACTGGTCAAACAGGGCTATTCCACCAAACACTGGTCAAACAGGACTATACCACCAAACACTGGTCAAACAGGGCTATACCACCAAACACTGGTCAAACAGGACCATACCACCAATCACTGGTCAAACAGCGCTATACCACCAAACACTGGTCAAACAGGACTATACCACCAAACACTGGTCAAACAGGGCTATACCACCAAACACTGGTCAAACAGGACCATACCACCAAACGCTGGTCAAACAGGCCTATACCACCAACCACTGGTCAAACAGGGCCATATCACCAAACGATGGTCAAACAAAGCTATACCACGAAATACTGGTCAAACAGGGCGATACCACCAAATACTGGTCAAACATTGGTATACAACCAAACACTGGTCAAACCGGGGTACACCACAAATCGCTGGTCAAACAGAGCTATACCACCAAACACTGGTTAAACAGGGCCATACCACCAAACGCTGGTCAAACAGGGCTATACCATCAAACACTGGTCAAACAGGGCCATACCACCAAGCGCTGGTCAAACAGGGATAAACCACCGAACACTGGTCAAACAGGGCCATACCACCAACCACTGGTCCCACCAAACACTGGTCAAACAGGGCTATACCAACAAACACTGCTCACACAGGGCTATACCACCAAACACTGGTCAAACAGGGCTATACCAACAAACACTGGTCAAACAGGGCCATACCACCAAACACTGGTCCCACCAAACATTGGTCAAACAGGGCTAGACCACCAAACACTGGTCAAACAGGGCTATACCATCAAACAATGGTCAAACAGAGCTATACCTCCAAACACTGGTCAGACAGGGCTATAACACCAAACACAGGTCAGACAGGCTATACTACCAAACACTGGTCAAGCAGGGATATACCGCCAAACACTGGTCATTGTGTGTGTGCGTGTGTGTATGCCTGCGTATGTGTGTGTCGGTATATCCCTGCTTGACCAGTGTTTGGTAGTATAGCCTCTCTGACCTGTGTTTGGTGTTATAGCCCTGTCTGACCAGTGTTTGGAGGTATAACTCTGTTTGCCCATTGTTTGATGGTATAGCCCTGTTTGACCAGTCTTTGGTGGTCTAGCCCGGTTTGACCAATGTTTGGTGCGACCAGTGTTTGGTGGTATGGCCCTGTTTGACCAGTGTTTGTTGGTATAGCCCTGTTTGACCAGTGTTTGGTGGTATAGCCCTGTCTGAACAGTGTTTGTTGGTATAGCCCTGTTTGACCAGTGTTTGGTGGGACCAGTGTTTGGTGGTATGGCCCTGTTTGACCAGTGTTCAGTGGTTTATCCCTGTTTGACCAGTGCTTGGTGGTATGGCCCTGTTTGACCAGTGTGTGATGGTATAGCCCTATTTCACCAGTGTTTGGTGGTATGGCCCTGTTTGACCAATGTTTGGTGGTATAGCCCTGTTTGACCAGCGTTTG